>JAIPRL010000702.1:0-118032 GCA_025469235.1 Pemphigus obesinymphae
GTATGTATGTATGTATGTATGTATGTATGTATGTATGTATGTATGTATGTATGTATTTATGTATGTATGTATATGTAATATGTATATCTATAGTCTATACGCTCGAGAATAACAGCGTTTCTTGTTTTTATATCGGACATTTCTGAAAATTCAATTTGTTCGCATTACTGGCACGCATAGTGCAGGCGATGTGCAATAAATAAACAATAGAAATCGTGAAAAATATCGAAAAATGTGCTCACAACAATGGCGGCAAACAAGCGGTATCCGGGCAATATCTGTATAGGAGGTATTATATAACGTGCGTTCTTACAAGACTGTAGAGTTTTCTTGATATAATTTACTACAATGGATTTTATTCCCAGTTTCCTCAAAATCCTAATTTAAGCTGCTTTGGTCGGCACAGGTGCCACGGGCATATTGTAATGCCGCCGTTTTTGTCTTGAAAATCGAGAAACAACGAAGGAATTCAGTGGAAAAAACGCCCGTCACGTTTTTGTGTTTTTTATGATGACAATAGTTAGGTATATAGATTGAAGAAAATTATATACCATTTAAGCTGTATTACAAATACATTTTGTTCAGTTCAGGATATCTTCATCGTTTTGAGTTTTAGTGACTATGTTTAACGTTTAATCTCGAAAAGTTGTACAAGTTGTACAAAAATCCTTACAAATATCTATTACCTAACACTTCCAACGATACTGTTACCAAACGAGTTTTCCTCTATGAAAACATTGAAGTTTTCCTTATTCATATTTATATAAATTTTGTTTATTTCATCAATATAGCTGTTGATAGTACCTCTAAACATTTTATAGTTTATAAAACAGTTCTTACCTTAGTGGAATATCTTCGATCTTCTTATTTTGTTTTGGACAGATCCATATTAGAACAGGGTGTGAGAATTTGCCATCAATATTCGGCTAAAGATCAATTTACGATTTAACAGACTTTGAAAAAATTGTTTTCCCATACCTCATTTTTTTCTAAAAAAATAACATCCTTAAACACGATAATACCTTAATTTGTAATACTATTTATACTCCATCCACTTAAATCGTTATCTCGATGTATACGTTTCTTTTTTTTTCTTCTCCTTAATTGCTTTTGTCACGTTATGTACCTTCTCTCTAATATTTTATTTCATTTTTTTTTTTACCACACTAGAAATTATGTTAATTTTTACATCCTTTACCACTACACATCGTATTGGTAATACCATACACTGTATAGAATGTTTTATTGTACAAAGAACGAAACATTTTATTTTGAATGTTTAAAATTATTTATTCAACTCTGTCAAAATTATTGTTATGATATAAATGATAAAATTGTATTCTATAAATAAACAACTAACCTGTTTGGAAGTAAATAAATTAAATATACGACATTTAGAAATGTTAACCATCCACTCGTATGCCTTGTTACTTTTTTTGAATCTCTCTCCCATTCACTTTGCAGTAGTCTGTCTTTGATCTGCTAAATTTCGTGAAGAAATGAAACTTTCATTGCCACCAATCACGCAAATTCAATACAAAAAAGGTCGCACATATTTAAATAGTATCAGACTCGCTAGACATTTCACATAAAGTTATTTACAAAGAATCGATATTCATAATTCATTGTTAAAAATATGTAATATATATAATAAAATGGCAAACCATCGCTAACAACCCCGCTATATTTATATTCATTACTACCAATTATAATATAGTATAATCGAAACATTGTTACGGATATCAATACAAAATTGTCTGTGAGTAAAGTCGTTGAGATAGATTTATATCTAGACGATTGAAGAAAAAACTGATGATTTTCCTGTTTTTTATTACTTTTAGAAATTAGAATTATAGATATCAAGTACCGTTTTCGTGGGAGAGGATTTGAGAGTTTCAGCTGGTTATCGAGTTCTTGAATGTGGATACATTTGGAATTCAAGTTCTTTATAAAAAGAGATTTTGCTTGGTCGTGAATTGACTATTTTATTGTTCTTGATCTTGAATGAATTTAGCAGTATATTGTTTCTTACGAAGTAAAGGAACCAGAAGATGTTCTAATGCTGATAGTCAGTACTACCTCAAGACGTTTCCATTGGTTGTTATTTAAAAAAGGGCCCATGCTGGGGTTAAGTAAGTAATAATTTGGCATATGTATATTTTTATTATATAAGTATTATTTTAATATTATTATATTAGTATTATTTATTAGTTTGGAGGGAGGGGATGAGACTTTTCTTATATAGTAAAAGGTAAAGAATGTCTTTTGTGCACATAGATTTTTTACAACACGTGGGTGAACATAGTGATCCTCAAATCTCTCAACATCCCAACCATCCAAGAAACGATACTAGCAGGGTCTCACAGAATGTTACATCATACAGCTACTTCTACTCACCTCCACCTCAACATTTAAGGTCTTAGCCTGTCGATGGCTACTGTTGAATGGTAAATAAATTGTCCTGCAAAGCTATAAGAGCTATAAATCTTTATTTTTACCTTGTCATCTTCACCTCCTACTTCAAGTAATTTGTCTACCTCAAAACTTGTCTCATAAGTTATGCATATATAGCTATTCTACCAAGCAAAGCATAGTATCAGTGGTCAAAATGCTTATGCTCTTGCGTATTTCGTTCTCTGTATACCGGATGGATTATATATCATTTTCGCAGTTTTATTGAATCGAAAATCTCATATAGATATATAGCTATATAATATCTTTAAACACTCAAAGAAAACACCACTATCTGGGTTCTTTTGGAAAATGACAATAATATACCATGTTTTTTTATCTATCTAAAATCAACAAAACACTATTTTTTATCGGTCTTTTATATTAGTCTATAACTCTGTTGAACCCATTCAGTTGTAAACAATTTTTACCGTAGTCTCCACCATAGATATATTATAAATATGTATATTTTATACAATGTAGATATATTGATACATGGTACAATGATATAATCATCTTTAAAAACAATATGTCACATTAATAGTTTGGTAACCAGAATAACGATGTGTCGTATACATAGTATTAGGGAGGGGAAGTGGAAAATAAATTGAGATGATAACGTTAACGATGTATGCCTAAATGTTATTATTATGGTAAGACAATGTGTCGTGAGCACATCTTGCGAGAAGCTTTTACATTCGCGATAATAGTACAAAAATGCGGAACTGTCAAGTGTATGTCGTTGACAACGTTGACATTTTTCCACAAAAATTATTTCGTAGAGACAATATTATTATTATTATTTTTTATTACTATGAAAATGTAATAAGTATGTTAAAATAACACTGTAGCCTAGAATTATGTATAGTTTTAAGATCGTAAGATCAAAGATAATATGCAAATATAATAAATATATATATGTACTTTATACATATTATACACATTTGTCGCATTCACTTATTAAAATCGTTATTTTATTTAGGTGAAATTTATCTATATCGTGAATATATTTTTGCATTTAACGTGAGATTGTTGGACATTTCTTGAAATGGATATATATTGTTATTATTATATATATCGTACACTTTTTTAAAAATAAAAATGTATGAATGATGTGAATATTTATATAATATAAGACTATTATAGTGTATAGTATATTATTTTTTATGTAAAACTATAAAGAAATATTATTTATAATTTTATATTTGGTTTAATTTCATAGATATAATGCTTGTTTTTTAAATAAGTTTATTTTTAAATTATTATTAATATTTCATAACGCACTTTTTAAAATATTACTCTCTTATTAATCTATTAATGTATTATACCTAATAATGTATTATTATTGTAATAATAATATAATATTTACCTTTATTGTGTAATTATTTTAACTAAATTGTGAAAAATAAATTTTATTTTAATTACCAACAATCTAAAGTTTTAAATTATTTAATAAATGTTTTTAATATATTTTTTATTTTAATAAGATCATCATATCAACTGGAACAGATTGAAATTTGAATTTTTAAATTCACATTTTACATTCAAATGTATTTAAGAATAATCCATTTTATAACGAAATTTTTGGACTTCAAATTGTTGCACAAAAAAAATAATAGTTATGCTACAAAAAGTAGCATTATTAAGACCATATCTAAACTATGACTAAATCGTGTACAATAATCAATATAATAGAAAAATATCTGAACTCATTTGAGAATGAAATATAGCATAAAATGTGTGGCCCATTAGATGTTGGCAAAGGAGATATAATGCAATATTATACTTTGTTGAATATACAGTAAAACTATAAGGGTTATTGAATATGATGACAGTAGTGAATAGTTTTATTAAAGCTAAAATATTACAATGGATAGGATATATTATAAGAAAAGAAGATAATGATACCCTGAGAGGAGGCTTTGAATTAAAGTCACAGAAGATGAAACTGCATGGAAGGCCCAAAAAGAGATATATTGTTGAAGTTTATTTAAAATATTTAATTATATTTTAATGGTTTAATGTAATACGTACATAATTTACTATAAAATAATATATTATACCTACGGTTTTAGGTTAATTAATTAAATTAAAATATACAAAATAAAAATGAATAATGAAATTTATTCAATATATAAAAAAGTATACAACATTAGTAACAACAATAATAATAATAATAATAATAATAAACAAGTAGTATTTAAGTAATTAATTTTATTGTGAGTTTAAAATAATCTTAATAAATCTATAATTAAATCATTTTAAATAATTAATATTTTTTTTTTCTAAAAATGTATTGTAAATCCAGGAACTGGAACCCAACCAAATTTCGGTTTACGCACATTGTCCACATATTAACATAAACAACTGTAAAAATTAAAATACTATATTTTAAAAAGCGAATAAAATTTACCAATACAGTCAGAGTTATCTTATAGTTAGTTAATAATATATTTAAAAAAATTTCGGTCACCGACTATTTCAGCTTCTCATAAAATGCATAGATTGAAGTTCATGGTTTCTTTCAAAAACAGTTACACTTAAAAATTATTGTTCCCGAATGGTACACTACCTACATTTACTCAAACTAGTTTACTATAAGCTTTTCATGATATATATATATGTGGAATGTCCAAATAGTGAAAAAATTTCACAACATGAAAATAATTTAATCCACTTCATGAAAAATAAAGTTAACCATTTCGTGAATATATTTAAATATTTTTATTATGTGTGTAAAACTAATATCTATATAATGAAATAGGCAAACTGCCCGTATAATGCAAAAGGAATCCTAATATATTTCACTATGTTAATTTGACATATTATACGTAATATACTATCAATACTCATATTGACAGATAAGAACAAGGTACATATTGTTTTTCAAGTGGGTGATTTCATATCAATTGTAATACACAAAATAAATAGTAACAATAAAAGTTAAAACATGTTTGAGATTACACGAGTGAGTACAGAGATACAATTTTATTATAGTGTTTCGTTACACATTGAAAATTGAATTGTCTTTTAAGTTAAAAGAAAATTAAAAATTTTGTTTGACGCAAATCATGTACTCATTTTTATAAAATTGAAAAAATGTATGGGTTTCAATTTATTTGGATAATAAATTTTAGGATAATACAAAGTATTTGTTTCAAACTAAAACCAAAAATTACATTTCTGTGTCTGTATCATATAATCTCCTGCTATATGTTCCAAAGATAAGTATGGTATTAAATTTTGCAGTTAATTCAACCCATTATGACAGAATTTAAATGATCCGTACTATCAAAATTGGTATTTAAATCTAAATCATGGAAGTCTCAACATTTCAACACTATTTGGTATAGCAAGATGAATGGTAATAACATATTCTTACCTCAGTATTACTATTGTTATTCGGAAACTTCATTGTTCAACACGAGAAATCAATTTGCGCATAGGTCTCGCAAACACCATCCGGGATATTATTGTTCCAAATATATATTCCTGCATCCCCGCCTATACAGCAGAAACAAAGTTTGTTGTCCCCGGGAGATTTACTTTATCACTAGACTCTATTCATACTTCATGCACATACATTCTGAAACTAAGGTGATACCTCTGGGTAAATTGCATAGTAACTAGCGTTGTGCTTAGAGTGCTGCAGTGTTCATGAATTTTTTCAAAACACTAACGGTTTTTTAAGATTGTTAAAATAAATCGAGTGTGATATATAATACTCATTTTTGGGTTTTAATGTATTACTAAAATCCAACTTAACGAATATAATTTCACAAGAAATGCCGCAAAAAATAAAAGGTATGACATCGAAGTCATATATTACGACCAAATAGAGAACTATAATATTAATATCATACGAATAGTAGCAGACATAACCTATATAGGGCAATGATCTCTAACCACAACGTATTTTGCACATTTGTAAGGTTTTTTTCGCAAAGCATTTTTATTTAATTTATTTTAGACAATCAAACCGTCATGTGTGGTTAGGACTACGTGTGTATTTCGAACTATACAATAATGAAAATTTGAGAAAACTGATGACCGAATTATTATGATTTTCATTTTGTATCGGGCCGAGACATGTTGCCTGCTGGTGGTCATTTTTATCAATTTCATTCTTCTTTAATTTTTTTTTTTTTTTTTTTTGGCATGCACAGGCTCGTGCGTGTGTATGTCTGATTTATTGAAGTTTTTTTAATCGTTTCGAGAGCGGCGGTAAAATAAAACCCGACGTCAACAATATCCCGACGATGACGACAATAAGGACGATGGACAATAGATACACTGTGTGATGATACCCTGATAGGATGACAGGGATGTCAGAGTACCCTGAACCCTTCGCCCGTCGTTGTGTTTAAGGGGACTCGTCGTGCCAACACTTGTTCTGAGGATAGGGAGAGTGTTTAATCGAGTGTTGTTCGGCAGTTCCTTTTGATTATTAATAATAATTATTATTACGCCGGCGCCTCCGTTGTAATTAAACGTCAAGACAACGCGGCATTATTATAATATATATATATATATATATTAACTCTCCTCGGTGTTAATCAACTGTGATATTATGCACAGGACACGACGCTGTGAAAACGGTCAGTTTATTTATTATTATACTACAGTAAACGTGTGCCAAGTCAGAGATTTAGGAATAATTCACTTGGAAATGCACCAAAATGAAAATATTATATATGTACGTATATATGTATATATGTATATATATATATATTTTTTTTAAAATCTTCCTTCTTGGTTAATTTAATGTGGTTTACGATATTCAAAAGCAAACGAAAAAATTTGATCAACTGATTTTTTTTCTTGTGGTTCTATACTTATTAATTTTTTAAATATTTGTACATTATAACACATAACATATAAATATTTATTTTCATTTTATATCGTAAACTTTCTTTTAGAAATATCATTTTTGCAATCTGAAAAATAAACAGCAATTATCCCGAGTAGCAGAATAAATAATAACCCACGCTGACGTGAGTATTTGAGTACACAAACATTTGTGACAACGAGATTAAAGGGTAAATTTTATGAATTAAATAATTATTATATCCGTACGTACAATAAATTACACATGATTCTAAAAATTATATCCTACCGTTTTTTTTTTTTTTGTTGACATCGTTTAAATAAAAAACAATCGAATTTGTTTTTTTTATTATATTATATTATATTATTGTGTTTATACTGACTTTATCATAGAACGAAAATACCATTTTTTTGAACTGACAACACTTATGAAAAATACGCTGGAGATTATAATGTAATTCATAAGTTACTGTTTTATCGTAAATCATTTGTCAGGTTTGTTATCATTTATCATATTTGGATATTCACCGGTCATATATTATAGTGTACATCATGGATTAAAGTTATAACCGTAAAATAGTTCAACGATTTTATTTGAAAAATGGTTTCAGAAGTTAATGAAATATCAGATCAAACAAAACACATCTCCAGGATATCCAAACCGAAATTCATATTATTCCTAAATATACACGTCCTATAATTATGATATCATTTATGAATAGATTTTATGAATTATCACTTCATAAATTATTATTAAACTGACCAACTTATCGTTGAGGGCAGACGAGATTTTATCAGACGTCATAATATGAAATTCACTCATCTTATGTATAAACATTGGTATATGCTCTATACATAATACAATACAGGTAGTGAATCATCCGCAGCAGTAAGTTTCCGTTTGTGTCTACATTGAATATGTGTATAACTTCTACTTTCGAGTTCTATACCGTTCGTGTTTATTAAAGTTTATAATATGATATTATATGTTATACAAAACTTTGTGATTGGACATTAATGCTGAATAAATGTATATCGCGCGTAGTCAGTGTAAATTCAAAATTATAACACTTATTATCTCGATTGTCAAAATAATTTGAGGACCAAAATCTCATAACATACAGTAAAATATAAACTGCTAACACATAATTATTTTATCTATTTAAATACAAAATATACAATATACATATATACTTGGTGACGTGAAAAACAAATTTTGTTATTTATAATATTTCAAAAATAAATTTCTGTATCCAGTATAGAGTGGTTCAAAAGTGAACTGGTTTTAATCGCATGTCATTTTATCGTTATTTAGTCAATAACACTGTTCTCATAATTTTTGTTTCCTATTATCACTCCGATTCGTTAATTAAATGATGTTTTTTCATGTTGCCAATGAGAAGTACACAACCGAAAAATGTACGTGTTGTAATTCAGGATAAAATCGATCCACTCTATATTGACTTCTAAATACCATAAGTTATTGATTTTGTTATTTATATAATACACTACTTGTTAAATTAAATTTATTTAGGACTAGGTAAAATAATTGGAATGTGTTATTTTTGTGTGTTTATTAAAAAAAATACAACAAAACATCGGTGAGTTAATGCAGGACTTTTGACTAATTATTAATTAATTCCAAAAAAAAGTTTATGATGCAGTTATAGTGAATTTCATGGACCGAACTAATAGAGTAATAGTAGATAACAAAAATTATAAAAATTATATTTTTAACAAAACATCAACAAACTAGCCAACGATTCAGAACTAGTAGCCTTTTGAAACTACCCTATTTTACAATTCCAAAGACTTACTACAAAAAAACTGTTTGAACAATTTGATACCATCTATCAAACACTAAACCTACTAAATATATATTATACTTAATATAAATACTTATATAATATAATATATATGTATAATATTATGTATTATAGTCACAGGACTCCAATCTACTCGAATGATAATAATAGAACGTTGTTAGATGACACTGTAATCGGGAACCTTTATTTTGCACTATCTTTCTCTTTCAATTTTTTCTCTTTCTCTATCTCTATCTAACTCTAAAACACTATTCGACTCGCGTAAGTCGGTATTGAGTGCGGTGTAAGATTACATAGAATATGTGACACTACCGTTCGTTTATCTTGGATCGGCTTTATGTTTCACAGGAAAGACTAAATCCTCCACAGACGGAATATTTTAAGATGTTTTCCCCGGGGATACAACGTACCTCTCGTCTCAATCCTCTTAACTATCCATGACATATTTTGGACCACCCGAGAGAGCATTTTGATGAAAAATGATTCCTTGCTCAAGAGTTTGTAATAAAATATTTTCTTAACAAGCGACGAGATATAAAATCAAAGATCCACGTCGATTCGTAGAATTTAAAAGTACAATATCCTTTGCCATTACAAAAGTGAATTTAGATGTTGTTCGTTCGGCTTATAATATAACAAAACTCAAATAAACTACCTTTACATTTGATGACCATAACGTTTGTTATATGACGTATAAATAAACCCTACTTTTATTGTGTTGAAAATCATTTGAATATTAATGCTATTAAACTATGATTTTATTTCGTTTGGTATGCCGAACTGTTGTGTTGCCGACCTTCGATATAAATATTAACACAACAGTTATCGTTGATTAAAACTACGTTTTATAAATTTCAATAGAACCGGAAAATATGATATAGGATATAATATGTAGAATGAGAGAAAGTATCTAAATTTTTACTATACATTTGTATTTTAAATCTCCAAAATAATGTATTTTTTGTGTTTTTAAACGTATATAATTTTTAATTAGACATTCAATACTGCCTTTGTAATGAATTCGAAACATATCGTTATTTGGTTCAGTCTATATAGGTACGAGTACACATATAAGAAGGGTGTTTAATTACAAAATCATTACTACACTCGAAAACTAAGCGGCAAAGTACTTCGTTTTACGACCAGTTTTCTCAAAAGCAGCTATTTAACCCTTCACCCAGTAGACTGCGTATCAACGTCAACTTGAACGGGAATGGAAAACATGGTACCACTTGGTCACTTAATACGTGTAAAGTTATTTCGACAGTATGCTCGGTTCTTTGGAATTACTTATACGATTCACGTATATTATAATATGTTATCCAATTTCAGTTTACAAGTACAAAAATGATACAAGGAATGTGTATTGGTAAATAAACGCCTATATACAACAATAGTGATACAACTCAAAAAACTTGTATTTTTAATTAGTATGAAAAGTAAAGTCTTCAATGTGTAGTTCTTAAAGAGTATTGTTTTATGTTGAATAATTTTAATGTCAGCCAGATAATTATATTTCTAGAATAATTTTTATATTTTCCTTATCAAATTATTTTGTGTATATTATTCGTTAAAAATGACATAAGTCAAAAAAAAAAAAATTAATTAAATTAAATATTTTCAAATATACAAACTATTAATAGAAAAGAAAAAACTAAATATTTATTAAATGTACTTGTATGATACTAAAACAATTGCAAAGTACATATATTTTTTTTATATTTTTTAATATATCCCATGAAAAATGTATGCTTTTGAATTATTGTATCACTATTTTTGCGTATGGGTGGTGTGTGTAAATATATATATATATATATATATATTACACAGTTGATGTATTATTTATGTAAAAATATTGAAATAACTTAAAATCTAAAACAGCTCACAACTATAAATATTTCATCACACAAAACGGTTTTATTTTAAGTGTATGATAATATTTAATTTATATAAAAATCATTAATGACATGTGTAGTATGTATACGTTAAACCAACCCTGTAATTTAAAGAACAGCTTGCATATGGTAAGAATCCGTATTTAAATTATGTATCAAAAAAGTTATCGAGATAAGTATAAAACTCTAAATTTTATCTAATTTCAAAAAAAGATGCCAAAACTGAATTTTACCTAGATTAAGATGAATTAGTTTTTATCCAGATGTATGTAATATTTTATTAAAAACATTGAACAATGTCCTACAATTTAAGTGCTATATTTATTTTTTTTACGTACGATTTGAATTTGTATTTTTCAACGGTCACTATAATATATAAAACCACCATATACAAATACGATAATAAATGTATGATAGTTCGTTTATTTTACTCGGTCCTCTACTTACTTAAATATATATATATAAAATATTAATTGTTTAAATATTTGTAAATATATAGTATTTCCTTATATTTTATACATTACAATGAGTTATTATAATAATAAAGTTTATTAAAAATATAATATAACATAATTAATATTTAAATATAAAATATAATTTCAATTTAAACATAACACAATTGCCGGTAAAGTGTAAGGCATAAATAACACATGAATAACACCGTTATTTTACACATTTAATTTCATAGAAATCGGAAGTGGTCATTTATTAAGTGGTTGTATATAGGCAGTAATTTGATTTTCATTACGCAGTATATTTTTGTATGAGTAGTATTTGGTTTTAAGTGTATGTACTCATAAGCACATGTCAATAAATACGGCCACCATATTTGAAAAGACACGAAATCCCATTTCAACATACAGATCGACTTAATAACATAATAAAGATTGTTATCAGATAAATAAAATTTGGTCATTATATGAACACAATATATTGCATTATGTGAACGAGTCGGACTAATCAAAATCTTCCTATTTAATTGCATATTACCATTTACAAACCTTTGTTCGACTTTATATTTGTTAGAAGCTGATTTTTTTAAGGCGATTTGACAAATTAAAAACATATCGTCGTGAATAGCCGTATTTGTTAAATATTTCATCATATAAAATATAAAAAAATAAACTTTATTTTGAAAATCTAATTACAACAGAACGCGGAAAAAGATTTTATCTTTAAAACGGTGTACGATATAATATGTAACAATGTTTATTGTGAACTCAGTGGCATTTGGATATTACTATTTCGTTACGAATCTTATTTATTGTAGGGTCCTCTTAAATTAATTTCGAGTTAATGAAATATGAATTTAAATATGAATAATGAATGGTTCGGTGCAACAACCAAATAACTCCACTTTTACAAATTGTTCAGGACAATGAAAAAACTTCTCATAAATGTATGTGATTAATATATATATATATATTAAATCTACATGAATTTTTAATTTAAGGACATATTGAAAAAACATAATGCCCAACTATTAATTTGCATTCTTGGAAACTTGACAATTTATCAGTTGACATGGAGTTATCTGATTTTTTGGCCAGAATTTCACTGTATTAAAAAAAGTTCAGATTAAAAAAAAAATCAGTATAAATTAATACATGTATTAAAATTATCTTTTTATTATTAAAACAAATTTTAGTATATTAATAGTTGTAGAATTGAGTGTATTATTATTGGAGTTATCCGTTTGTCGACCCGAAAGACAAAACCGTCTAAGTCCGTTTTTATCGAAATTCCGTGTATAATATTTATCGGATTTATACGACTGTTGCGCCCCACTGATAGAGAACATTTTCATTGTTATTTTCGAAAAAAAGTGCAGTTATCCAGTTGTTGCACCGGACCCTTCATTATTCATCTGGCGATACGGTGGTCGGGGGACGACGCGATGACAGATTAACGTAACGTGGAATTAAATTTTAAAAGGATATTTACACCGTTAAATTGTCAAATTTTACAGGCTGAAGAGTACGGGGTGGCCGATATACGACGACATATTATTAACGTCGATAAATCGGACGCGGTCGTGCCTTTAATAACGTATATAAGGGTAAATCGCGGGCATTTGTTTTAGACTGGTATCTTTATTAACGACCGGAAAGTTCACAGTAATCCATTTGCCGGCGGTATAATATGCTATTAGCAGACCGTTATACGACCTCCACCGCCGGCACCGCAGTTATAACATTATAACGTGGGCGATTTCGGACAAGATAATACCTATAGCCGTCTATCACACACCACCGGCACTAATTTTAGACTGTACTCTTTAATACGCATTCACTCCAAAAACGATCGGTTATATATATACGCGTCGATGGTACAATACGTACTGCATTTCATGCATTTTTTTTTTTTTGTAATTAAACATTAAATTTTACATTTTTATCTAATCTAGATATTTAATATATATATATATATATATTATATTATATACGAGACGTCTTGAAATGGACATTTTTGAAGATAGAGTTGCTAAAAGTTCACCAGTTTGGTATACGCCCGGGAAGTCAACAGTGGACTCAATTGTTTATTTTAGACAGTCGGCAGAGAAATACGTGGAAAATAAGAGAAAGTCGTGTACGGTATTTATCGATCTAGAGAAGGATCGTACGATCAAAGGAGATCCTAAAATATGCATTTATCAAGAAAGTGTTATCAATGACGTACGTGAATGTAATCGAGGACACGTTTGAAAGGGGTAAGTCCAAGAGCTTGTATGGAGAAACTGGGGATATTACAGTCAGAGTAAGATTGCACCGGGGTTCTGTTTTGAGTATTTTTTTTTTTTATATTACCTAGTAATAAATAAAATAAAAAGAACATACAGTATGTTGCGCTATAGTGCATTTTATTTGAAGATGATATAGCGTTGGTTGATGAGAGTCTTGAGGAAATAAACGGTATACTGGATGAATGCAGAGAAAAAGGGGTAATATATCAATCAGTACTATATCTGTACGAGTTCATCAACACCGAGTCGATGTCCCTTTCAGAACACACTTGCTCATGGGGTGAATATTGTCTGGACACTAGTAACTCAATTATACATACATAATTATATATATATATATTAGGATGCCAATTATTTATCTAATGTCAGAATTTTTCCGAGTGCCGTTAAAATATTTATTATTTTTTTATTCCATATGTTGGTCTAAAAATAACCCCAATTAAGTTTTAAGTCACTCAAATGATATTAACATAACCTAAAAGAATGCCACCGTATCTACACATATTCAATAAAACACTTACGTAGTATTTTTGATTCGTATCAACTTACAAACATGTTAGAAATAAGAAAAATAGAATCGCATTATAGATAACAACATTTTCTATTGTACTGCTAGCTGTAGTTCTTTTTTCCTTATATTATTTTTTTGAAGATTTATATAAAGTTATATTTGAAACTGATATTTAGCAACTTATAAAAATTTAAAATATGCACTTATTAAAAATCAGTACATAGCTGTAGGACACTACAGATTTTTGATTGACTATTTATATAATTGATTTTTTTATTTCATACTTCTATCTCATGTTTATAAAATTAAAAGTGCCTAAACATGTATTTTCTAATAAACATCACGATTGCATGATAATAAGTAGCAATATTATACAAGTCTGCTTTCAAATTACTTACTTATATATTTAAATATTTTTAAATAACTCTATCTTTATTTTTTTAATTTTAACCGGCACTATAAAATTTCAATTTATAAAAAACAATATCACCTTAATAAATATATAGATACTTATATATAACGAACTCGTAAAAATAAATCGTCCTTAAATTCTTGACTTTTCCAGATGAATATATGAGAAATAAAATTATTTTTAAAATTCAGGAAAATACATTGAAATTCAAACCACTTAGTTAAAATTTTTATAAAAATATACTTGTTGACTTAAATTTAACTGTTTAATAATTACCTAATCAATACTCTGCCATGATTAAAATACTGTTAGATATTGTTTGTTTGGCTATTGTTTATTTTACATATATAATAAATAAATAAAAGATCCCATCTAATTTATGCTATACCAATAAAAATGTGCCCTTTATCCCACGTTAGTTATATGTTTTTTTAGTACGAAAAGGTTCTATATTATGCGGAAATTATTCATGATAACCATTCCTATATTTTATATACAGCATAATTAATTCGAACTAATAAAATATACTATTTTACGTGTGGAACTTTTTCAATAATTTAGTATAAATAGAATATCTGAAAAAAGTTATATCAACATTCAATAAATGTAAAAAACGCTCTATTGAACAATTTTAAAAATACATAAATATTGGCCCTACAAATAAACTAATAATACCACGATATAGATTTCCAATAGTACGTTGAAATAATTTGTAGAGATTCAAAACCACTACGTACATATTATGTCTAATTATGATATTGGATTTGATTATTTTTTATTCTTAGATTTTGAGCAAAACGAGGAATGTATTAGTATTACAATTATGTGTTTTTTTTTAATTTAATTTTTATTTTTATGACAGTAATCAAAAAATCTATAAGAAGTAGTGCTCCGATCATTATATCTAACATTATTTTCTGGTAGCAAATTGTATCTAGTTCGTACATTAGAGACGTAATTTTTAGATTTTTAATTATTTATTACACGTAGGAAAAAACTATTAAAAATTATCATAAAAATCAGAAAACACGATTGTAGTAAAATTGAAAATATGAAATGACCACAAACGTATTAATATTAATACAAATTATTTTCAAAAATTTTTCTTATTTTTAGACTATTTACAGCAATTTATTTCAATATATCGGTATGATATTTGTTCGAACATTAAGGAAATAATGAATCTACAAACTTGAAATTTTCACCAAATACGTATATTAGCACATATTTAGAGAAAAATATGTTGGTCATTTTTTTCCCAATTATGGGCTATTTAAAACAATTTTAAATTTCGAGTCATTTAATTCAAAATATTTTTAGTTTTAGGTTTAAAGACCTCAAAATTTAATACTGTATAAAAATTACGTTATTTTAGAAACACACAAAAAAATAAATTTTTAAATCGGTTGCTACAATACAATATTTTCTAATAGCCGTTTCATTTTTTTCTAAGATATGTATTATTTTGGTATGGGGGTTCAATGTCCGTTGATCTCGGTTCGATTCCTCATGTTTCAAAAACAATTTTTGCACTTTTTTTAAACTTTTTTATTCATTATATCATTATATATTATATTATAAATACCTATAATCTATAGTAATTGTCAAGTATATCCATCAATGCTTCACTCACAATCGTTTTTTTTTTTTTTTTTAAAGAAATGATAAATCATTGCCTTCAAATTCAATATATCCGTCATCATTATTTTACCCAAAGTGTGAAATGCTTCTACCTTCTATTGACCGACTTTTTAATTACAATTTATATATAATAGTATTAATATTGGTCGGGGTAAACGCGTATTATTATATCACAATTATGAATTAAAAAGTGTCGATAATCTGTTTCACGGAATCTATGTTGCGGAGGTAAAATATGGGGGAAAAATATTGTTCGCCAAGAGCGGATTCCATTTTTTTTTTTTTTTTTTTTTATCAAAATATAGTATTTGATATCGTATAAACAATATTGTATAATAAATATATATTATACAATTTATGTATATATACAAGAGTAACAAAAATCAAGATAACTGATTATACATTAAATTACGAGTACTAACATAGCATGCACTTATAAATATATGCAATATATTTTACAGTTTAAACTCAAAATTACAATTATTTAGATTCCATCCTTCAAAGAAAATTTATTTTTTAGTCTGTTTTCTCGGTAGTGCTTTCTCGGTACAGAGTTGGAATCGTATATCAACGTATTCGATATCAAAAGTGTTCTATTTTGTATTTTTTGACGGTTTTACTTTTTAGGTCATATTTTACTATTTTTTTTATTTTTTTTTTTATTGCATTTTATGACATTTTTATCGATTTCCGTCGTCTCGATATATCTGGTTGAATAAACGTTATATATTATAACATATTATATGACGTCTTAAAGCATATAATATATTATATATAGTACCTATATAAAATCAATTACAATATTATTTTTCATTTTTATAGGTTTTTTTATACATATATTCTGAGGTTTAAAATTCAATTTTATAGCACGTTCCGAAATTCAAACTATTTTTTTTTTTTTGTTTTAAAATACACTACATAAATTCACGGAAAATAATATTCCTTAATTTTCCGCTTTTTATAACTTGAGTTTGATTTCAATGCTTTTTCGTGGGGTTCGAGTTAAATGGTTCAACATATTATGAAATTAAAATAAAAGTTATTAATAATATAAAGTTGTGAATAAATGTTATATCAAGTTAATTTTATTCACACCTTATCAAATATTAGTTGTAGAATTTATATCACCAATTAGTCAAACTATAAAAAAAAGATCGTTTAAAAAACTACCAACCCTTAACCTTGTCATATTTATGTATCCATTTACCTAAATTTAATTGTAGATAAAATTTAGCTTATTTTTAATAATTTATCAAAATGTTATTTTTTTTATTATCTGATTCCAATACTTGATATACGCAATATTTACACAATGTTTTATACTTAATAATCTTAACAATAATAAATAAGTATTACTTATACAATAATAATGATTTTATACCTTTACAATGGTTCTTCATAATTTTAGTCATAAACTATAAACCCATAATCGTGTATGCTTACCTGAAACAAAATAAAGGCAATTATAATTATAATTTTAACGTTTAAATGATTAATTTTTTTAATTCCAAGTATAAATATCATACAATTATAGTTAACATGTAAATATATAAACATGTATTTGTTTGTTTTTCTGATGTCTATCAGAGGTGGCGTTATAAATTTCAGGGCACTGATCAAATTCATTTTTTGGGGCCCTATTTTTTTTTAACTTTGTTTTGTTAGGCAGGAAGAATTACCTTAAATATTAAATAATATCGCGGTAAAAATTACGCATAAAAAAAAAATAAATAAAAAATATTGTATTTTTCTTCTCAATAAAATATATTTAAAGCCTTTATATGGCGCGGGGTCCTAAGCAACTGCTTCGGTTGCATTGCCCTTTTGCCGACCCTGTATAAAATAATGATCTAAGCATTACCATCGTTTGGATTATTTGGAATTTTGGATCATATAATCTCGTTCAGAACGATGGGTCGTGTTTTAAAATAATCACAGATTGATTACTGATGATCGGTATTCGTCATTATTTCCTTCTTCGAATAAATATGTTCGAGAATATGAAAACCGAAAATTTCAATCTTACCTATCTATATAACAAAAAATTTACCACAGGATTTATGTATTTCCGATAGGATGTTTATTCTGCGGGTGTGGTGTAGGGCACCGTATAATTCAGTATTCCTTATATATTCTGCATCTATGCGATTGTATGACGTGTACAGTATATCGCACGTTTTATATATACTTGGACATAATATAATGTTTAAGTCAAGTGAAACGTCCAGCCATAATTCAACGAGAAATCGGTCGACGTTTCGTCGGTGGGCGGAAACGAGGGTCCGCGCGTCTTTATGATATATATGGTTTTATATTATTATTAATATACCTACACGTCTTCGAGAGTATATTTGTGTGGAAAATTTGTTTCCCCCCGGTATAAAATATTGGAGAAAACACTAAATTCAAAAAAAAAAAATAAAAAAAAAAAAAAAAAAAAAAAAAAAAACGAAAAAACGAAACAAAATTGTCGTCAGAATATACTTGCATTCAGAGTACACGCGTAAGGAAAATATTATATTGCTGCGGAGGGATGGTAAAGGGTTTGCCACGATAGAGTATTATTTTATTTAAATATTATACGCGTATTTCACGTGTATGTAAAATATTTACATTTTCACGTGGTCAAAACGAATATATATATATTGTGTGCCATAATTCACCCCGAAAACGGTTGACGTTTAGTCTACACGCGTGTGTCTTGACGCGGGTAGGTTTTCACCAGGCCATTTTGTTCTTAACCCCTTTAACACCCCCCGCACCCAATCTCGCGTGGCTATAAGCTTACGGACTGGTGACAAAAAACGAAAATTATAATCTAAACACGAACCCGGGAGAGACGTTATATTTTAAAAATATCGTATCCGACCAGCCGTTGTCCGGTCCATGTAAATACGTTATTTAAATAAGCGCTTTGCGTAGGTATTGTCACGGAATATAACACAACCAGCGAATGGGGAAAACCGTTACGAACTGACACGGGCCGTGAATCAGTCGGCCATGACACCCGAGTTGAACGGTATGGATAAAAACATGGTCAAATCGAAGAATTATTAGTACGCTGAGTCGTTATAGTCATTTAAAATGAAAAAAAAGAAATTAGATTTATTAACTACACTATAGATAACGAACTTTAGTTGTCATCATTCTACGTCATTGTTGTTGTCAATTCTTGGCATAACCAAGTAAACGAGTTAAAAGTTAAATTAAACTTAACTTTCAACTTTACTTTTTATATTTCATTTTTGGTTATATTAACTTGAAATTAACGATTAATTAAAACTCGTTTAAGTTAATTTTGAAATAATTAATACATTTTGGTTTCGTACTGTGTCTATTGTTAAAATAGTTGTTTTCGTCGTTTTTAATAATTATTATATTGTAAGAATTATATAATTCCCGAAAATATAAATAAAACAAGAATAATTGTATATTGTATTATAACCTTCCCGTATTATTTATTTGACGTAGAGCCCTTAAAGCCCATGTGATATTATACAAAATTAGATAATAAGTTATAATAATAAGATGATAAGCGCTTTAAGAACCGTTTTTAATCATTATAACTTCGTAAACTGACTAAACGAATTTTGGCGATACTGTGATATCTCAATAAAAATTCAATATATTTTATATAATAGAGCTAGCATTAATTGATCCTCCGCCCCGTGTATTTAACATTATCTAGCGGTGAATTTTGTTGGTACGATAATATTGTGTTACCCGTTATACTGAAAAATCAAATTTGCTCTTGTCTGTTTTAGTTTTGACAAGCCCGCTATTCTACAATAATTGTAGTAATTTTACGCCTAATGTAATGAATAAACCAAGAATTATACGCTAATGATTTAGCTACAAAAATAGCCTAAATGTAGGAAAAACCTATTAAATTTGCAACCACGCGCTACTGACCGGGATTTTTTGACGTACCTATCTAAAAAAAAGTTACTTCGCAACGGCCCTGTTCCCAATATTATGTCTGTATCTATAAAGAATTTTTCACGAGTGTCTACGTCGGAACTTGTATGACCATGTCACATTTCTTTAAAAGTAATGTGTATGTAACATAATAGAGATTGTACTCTGTATTAAGGTGTATACCAGGAATGGGTGACTGGCGACCAGCAGTCCTCCGGGTCGTCCCTTTTTATCCGGCTTGTGCTGTCGAAAAATGTATACAAATATTAATTTCTAACGTACCTAGTATACATGTCTATGTAAATTGTGATCTATAAATAACGAAATAAACTTTGAACTAATAAATAAATATATATTTCTTATCATATTATACATAAGTGTATTCATTAATTCGTTTATAATATATACGATATATATATCAATAATAATCACAATATTTTAAAAATTAGCCTTCTATAGTTATATTGAGTTCGCTGGTATATAATATAAATCATAATCGAATAAAAATAGTTATAAATTTGTTGGTAAAGTAATTCTAAATATACGAAACGTATATTTGCCGTTTTTACCTAATTTTTTCGTAGTTTTTCCTTACGCATTAAAAAACTATTGAGAAAATTTAAAAATGACTTGTTTAAAGTACCAACTAGATGCAATTTGCTACCGGAAACCGTGTAAGCTTGTAAAGATCGGAGCACTCCTTCTGGTAGAAAAAGTGTTTACAGAAAAATAAAAAAAATAAAAAATAAAAATAAACATCATTATAAAACCAATAGCTCCCTCGCTACGCTCAGAATCTAAAATTTTCATACTAACTTAACTTCAACTAGTTTACTTCCAATAAATTGTATTATTTAAAATAGTATTTATGTATTTGTTTATATATTTGTTAATAAATGTTCGTCACAAGTTTTCAATCTCTATGATCTATATTTATCTACATGTATTAATTTAAATTCATGAATATAAAAAATTATAATAAAACTATTAATTTTTACTGAACATATTTTATGAAAATACACTTCCATAGAGATGGCAAAATTGTGTAAATTGAAGTTTTATACAAGTGATAATATGTACGTAGTACAAAACGATATATTATTATTTAGGTTAAATCTTATAGTCTGAGAGAATGACAAGTCATCATTTCTATATGACGGGCACACGACACATTTATTTATAGTTATAGTTTTATCCATAGTTTGTAGTTGGCTTTATTATAAATTTTTGATCCTATATTATACGTAATACATTATTATCGAACAAATTTGATAAGTCCCGTCACATGTGTAATAAAACTCATTTACGTGGTATTCCGAATAGTTTTTAAGTACCTACTTTTTTTAGAGTATTTATTACAGTATTTTGAATACATTTTTAAAGTATTTTACTGTTTTAAAAAAAATAGTACTTTAAATCTCCGATCAAATTTCAGAAACTAATAAAATATGTTCCGTCAGGATCTAAAATTATTAGAGAAATTCACAAAGAAATTCATGAATATTTATATTTTATTATGATTTTTATTACTTAAATCTAGTAGGTACATATAATATATCAATGTGAATTTTATTATCATAAATTTTATGGATGCATAAATATTCTGAATAACTTTTTGGTAGTATTCAGAATATGTATTCGAAATACTTTAAAAAATATTCTACCGAAGTCAGATAATAGAATAATGGAATTCATTATCAGTATCCGAAGAGTATATACACACAGTATTAAATAAGCAATATTTGTGAGTATAATATAAGAAAATCTCGTTTGTTATAACACGCCAAATGTATACATTTTTTATATTTATTTTTTAACATTATAAATTCTGAAACCGGACGCAAATCGAACTAAGAAACATTGATAAAATATAAAACATAATGAACATCATTTTATCAAAATGCACGTACTTGCAGTAGTAATTAATAATAATAAATATATTTACACGTTTGTCGTGTTGTATTCGAGACAATTCTGATGAACGTTTACTATAAAAAAATAAATAAATCCTCGTAGAAATGCTTTTATATCGATTGAATTTAATCGTTTTCTGGATATAAGTTTTGATGTATGAAACTCTGCAATAGTATACCTACGCAGAATTTTCTAACAAAGGAAGGATAAAATAAATTATACTTAGGTATAATTTATAGGATCGCATTGATTTTAAATATTACCAAATAAGGTATAATAAAGATTGGATATCAATATATTTTATCAGAGGGTAGATTAATTTCCATTTTAAATTTCCTCCATGTAAATCGTTAGACGGAATTTTAAATATTTCTATTTTTTTATTGTAATAAATTGTGTTATTTAATATAATAAATTAACAGTTTTGATTAGATATTTAACCGAAAGACAGGAAGATAGGAGTAAGAAAGTTACCATAAAAAACAAGCGATTAGTCTCCATTTTTCTCCTGTGTAATATATTTCATTTCGAGCACTTTTATTTATACACGTTTACATAAGTATATTTTATATAACTACTAATATTATATGGTTCTCTATATAATATACCTATTTTTGGGTGACGTAAAATTATATGCTGATTCACTTACTTTTCAGCGACATATTGTATATATTGTGGACTCTCTAAAAATAGTTTAAATATTATATACAAAAAGAAAAAGAAACAAAATTTTAATATATTTATAGAGTATAAAACATGAAAAATGTTTGTATCATTGAAAATGGTTTATAACATGTAAAATATTATATAACTGCACAGAAATGGCAAATAATTACATTTAATGAATATAAATTCGATAAAATAATATATTTGTAATATCCCTATTTATTATATACTTCCTATCATTTTTCACAAACCATATTCGCCAGGTATTTTTTTCTTTAAGGAAACTGTTATCAATATGAATATAAACTGTAAAAGTAAATCATAACCTAAATATTTTTTCATTTTATATTCAGTTATGCGTATAATGATTAGCATGTTTATGTCCAAGGCTGGGCAGGATACTAAAAAAAGTATCTTGATACATGATATATGACATTTGTAGAAAAAATATAAGATTCAAAAAATAAGTATCTTAAAATATACAATATACATACTCTTGAAAATATAATTATTATTTTGTAATAAAAATTGTTCTTACTTCTAAAATTTTTATAAAAAAAAGTGTATATAATATGTTAAATATTTCCCTAAATATTTATTAACAATAGTATACAAATAAAAAATGCACTTTGCTCGTCGGGTGTCATTAGTAGTGGAAGCACTTCGCTTATCAGATTAGATACTCTTGGTAAATGTATTGCATTTAAATGCAATGATTAACAATTGCATTCGAAAAAAACGATTTAAGCGCAGCTTCGGTGTACTATACATAACTATTAATACTAATGATGTTTTTCAGTATGTTTAACATTATATCAAAAGCGTAATCGTAGAAAAAAATGTTATTCAATTTTACCTCCTCTATATTATAAAATATAATATTTATTTAGAATAGCTTAATTTAATTTAAGTACATAACTGTTACTGTAAAATATACATTTAGTATATTTTATTTACAATTTAGTTACTATTTGGGTTTTTGAAAACAAGGAACAAAATATTGTATGAATTCATTGATTTAATTGTTGTATATTAAAATCCTCTATACAATAGTAACGTAATAAACAATCACATGACATAGTAAAATTAAATTAAAATAGTAATCATACAATATCAAATAATATTTGATAAATTTAGAAATTGGCTTTAATACTATAATTTTGATACATGAACTTTGAAGTAAGTTTCATATTAAATAGAATTTCCATGATTGGAAATGACAATATCCCTCTAATCTATTCAACGTTCAACAAACTATATAAAAAGAAACATAGTATATTTGATATGTATATATATATATATATACCTTTATAAATATAATTACCCATGGTTTCAAATTACTTAATACCCATATCACGCTAAATTGAATTTCATATTAGAAGTTTGACTAAAACAAATGGTCTTTATGAAACATTAGGGAATAATATAAAGATTTTGCAATATATATATATATATACCGTTTTATATTAAATATATTATATGATTGCCTTGAGTTAGAAGACCCCTTTAATTTAATCATCATTTTTACTAAAAAATTTTACTAAATCATTTTACTAAACTTATAAATATTAACATAACTATGTTACAGGTGTGTAAATATATGTCTCTTATTATACTAGACCTTGAAGTAAATCAATTTTATCGATAAAATGGGTACAACAAACTTATTAATTTTTGATGCAACAGTAACAAATACATAATAAGCTTATGATTGAATATATATCTAATACGTAAAGAAAAAAAGAAAATAAATCCATAAAATTATTAAAAATGTAATAAGAATTAATCCAATACCTTTAAATATATTACTGCATTATCAGATAATTTATATAAATTATTATTAAGTGTTCTTATAACATAAGAAGGTAATTTCAAATATTTGGTTGAAGACTGGCTTAGATCTTAAAACTCTTATCCAAGTCAATGTAACAATGTATGTCATAATGTGTACATATAGTATATACTCATGTAAATTTTTACAATATATATTTATATATCAGCCGTAGATTTGAAATTGATTATTTTAAAACTGAAAACTTATTTGATATGAATTAAATATTTAAAATGTTGATAGGCACTCACAATGTTTATTAGGTATTTAAAAAAAAAACAATACAATTTTAACATTAATAAGTAATTTACTTTCAAACATATTATTTAAAAACTTAAAAATATACAATAATAATAAAGATAACAGAATCTGTACAATACTAAGTACTAATATTACTTAATTATTCTATCCATAACAGTGGTACAGGACAATTGACCAAAAAGTGATAATCGTATTTTGGGAACTAGATTGAATTTTAATTACTGTGGACTGTGTGCACAGTTTTAAATATCATTGCTATATAGATACTTGGCTAACTATTCTTAGCATACATTATTTATTATAATCTATAAATATGTTATAATTATATGAGTAGGTATAACATTTATATTATTATAATTATTATTAGCAGATAACCAAATGTTGTTCTTTCACTTTATTTTTTTACACAAAATATGGAAAAGCAGCAATTTTATAGGTGAAAAGTTACTATGGAACATGCGTAAAATTCGCGTGGACTTTAAAAAATAAAATATAAAATAAACATCATTATAAAATCACTAGCTCCCTCGCTACGCTCAGAATCTAAAATACATTTTTTAAATGTAATTATTAGTATTTTAATTTTAATAGTATATTTTAAAGTAATGCATGACTAACGTTATATTGAATTTTTCCATGTCTTAAAATCTCATTTTACCAACTATATCCACTTAAATACCTCATAATTGATAAACTTGTTGAAAACATTTAAATTACTATAAAAAGAATCATGAATACGGATTTTCGAGATTTTTTGATTTTAATTAGAGTAACGTATTTTTAAACTTAAATAAAATGTTTAGGTCTTAAAACAGAAAATTACCCTTTTTAGGACTTAGAAACCTCGAAATCTAAAATGTCTATAAACAGCCCAAAATTTCAAAAAAAATTTTTAAAAAACTTGATAAACGTAAACATATTACTAAATTAAATATTG
This sequence comes from Pemphigus obesinymphae, assembly GCA_025469235.1. Classification (NCBI taxonomy): domain Eukaryota; kingdom Metazoa; phylum Arthropoda; class Insecta; order Hemiptera; family Aphididae; genus Pemphigus; species Pemphigus obesinymphae. The sequence continues at coordinate 25,834 of JAIPRL010000702.1, forward strand.
GATGTAAATTTTAAGATTTTTAAGTCATTATTTTCGAAATTACGAAAAAATAAAAAATCTGGATTTTACGAAATATTATTTTTGTTGTATTTTCGTCATTTATGTGTAGTTTTTCCTTACGCATTATAAAACTATTATGAAAATCAAAAAATAACCTCTAAAAAGTACCAACTATATAAAATTTCATACTGAAAATCGAGTAATCTTGAAAAGATCTGAGCATTCCTTCTAGTAGAAAATGTGTTTACAGAAAAATAAAAAATAAATATCAATGTAAAAATACTAGCTACCTCGTTTTGCAAAGAATCCAAAATATTACATTATATAACTATATAAATAAAAATCAAGAAATGTTTAATATATATAGATGTGTATAATGTATAGCTAAGTAGGTTTAGGAGACAGTTTTTCCAATCTATTTATCCCAAAATTTGTTTTAAAAATCATCCTAATAAACATGATTTCAAATCAGATTTCACTTACTTTTTAGATAAATAAATACATGAATAAGTAACATTTTACTATTTATTTTCAATATAAAATTGTAATTTCATCTCATGATTTAGTGAACTAACTAAGTTATAAAATAACTATAAAATTTTAGCTGGTTTAACTTTAAATAGGATTATTTCAACCATAAATTCAGTCCATGTATAATAAATGTGAATATAAAATAATCTAATTAGAAAAATGAAATGGAAAAAATAAATTGGGGGAACTTTAATATAATCCTATATAGTTATTAAAATTGTTTAAACAAAAGTGAAATAAATTTAAATAAATATTATTTGATTAAAATTGTATTCAAAAATGTACCTACTTGATAAAAATAATTTATATTAGAAATATTATAAAATAATAATAAATAAGAATAGATAATATTTTTAAATATATTATTTATAACATATCAGTTACAAGTACTCAAGTTTATATGATATTTGATTTTAGATTTATTTTAAAAATCTAAATGATTACAAATGAATAGAAAAAAAAATATTGTATTATATTTTGATAATTTTGTGACGTAAAGTAGCATACCTTACCTAATGAAATTCATGCATGAAAATCTAGAATATATGAGTCGTGAGTTGTCATCGTTATTAATAATCAACAATAAATGTCAAAATTATGGTTTTATTTTCATAATAAGAAAGAACAAATTTTAAAAATGTATTTACCGTCTATATAATAATGTTTTTGATTATTTGATATATCTTGTATCATTTTCCAAAAAAATATACATAATACTGGAAAAAAAATTCATCTCGATACCTATAAATTACAATTATATATTTGATTTGTATCAAAGATATACATACATCTGTGATACTTTCTAACTCTGTTTACTTCCACGTAATAATTTTTGAGAAACAGAATAATCATGGCAATCGTCGTAGTCGATTCTATAGCACTACTAATTCTTAATCAACCGACATTTTGATTAGTTATACGATAGAATCGGTTATCGCAATTCATTTCTGACTAAGATATCGATGAACTATCGGCCGACAATGGATCATCATTGTGTTTTATGTGAGTGCACACACTATAAACTAATCAATTGACCGATTTGCGATCAGACGCGATACTGTAGTTATCTTTAATTAAGGGTATATTTCCTTTGAGCTTAATAGTACTACTCAGATAGTTAAAAAAATTACATCTCAAATGTTAGCTAATGTCTGAATTCGCTATCGAAAAACCTCTTTATCCCAAAACTCCTACCCAAAGTTTTCCTTGTTGTTTTATATTTCGTATTTTTTATGATAATAAGATTCAAACTACTTATTATTTTTTTGAACCCATATTAGTGCCAAAGTCCCAAATAAACAAACGCAATCACAAATAGTGATAATAAAAGAAATTATCAAATCTACAAACGGACAATTATCATCAAGCAGCGTGGGCATTAGGGTGGTCCTTAGCTTATACTTGTAATTTATTTTTTAATTTTAAAATTTACGACATCTACCCATTTTTTGTTATTGACCCCCCCCCATCAAAAAAAAAAAAAAAAACAAGGAAAATTTGATTCACTGCGCATACGAAAACAATTTGTCAGAGATACATTTGAATCACAGCACGATACCGATCAAACTGTCGGCCGATAAAAAGTTTACGGTAGTATACGCCTACTCTCAAAATAGTCTGAAAAATTATTAAATCATTATATTTTATTGATCACGAATATACAACCAATGAAGAGCCACGGTAATAATTATAATGAGATCGGTTCGAATAACGTACAATCATTACGTTGGATATTATAATTATCGATTTCTATCAAATATTCATTCGCCTTGTTAAAAGTTCTTTTGAAATGTTTTTTTTTTTAATGTATATTTAAATACTTCTCAATGATAAATTACTTATAGTATATACATATATAAATATATATATATATATATATATGTATATTGTATATATAAGCATAAAAAAAAGTTTTAAAATTATTTTCAAGATTTACTAACCACATTACGGTTCGTCAGATATGAATACTCCGGTCTGTGCAGCATTTATGTGTATATAATATAATATCAATCAAGTTTCCAGTGATCTCCAGGAACTCATTATACTCATTATACTCTCTAATGACAAAGGTCAAATTTATTGCCATTTGTCGTTTATTTATAAACAAATATTTGGTAAATAATGAATAAAAAAAAAAAAAAACGTTATAAAAAATAAAATATTTCTGACGACATTTCTATATAATTTATGTATTTCATATGAATACAAAATTTAGATTTATAAGAGATTTCGTGGTTTAAAAAATGTATTTATTTTTACTTCGAAAAAAGTATTTCAAGTACCTAGATACTTAATGTTTTCAAAGTATTCTACGGGTCAATATCCGTAAGAAATCGGCAACTTTTCACCTTTCGTACGACGGTACGATTTTCTGAAATCTGCAAAATTATGTTTCGGAAAAAAAACACCCGAGCACAATGTTTGAAAAATATTATTCGATAGGTGACAATAGTATGGCCATAATGGTACGTTATACGAGTACAATACGGTCGAGTGTAATAAAATAATATCGGCTGTGTAGTGCCGCAAAGTTTGCGCGCAAACATAATAAAAACAATGTTTAAACTCGAAACATATTATTTTGTTCGGTTCGTTTTTTGACTTGGTTAACAAACTTTTCGGAATCGGTCGTAAATAAAAAATAAAATAAATAAAATTTATACACGCTGACGGTTTAATGGTGCGGTAAAAATAACATAGGAACAAAACAAATATATTCAACTCGATGTTTATTTAGTAGCAATAGACCACGTATATTATTCGCATAATCGGTAATGCAATCGCCGACGGTACACGCTACGACGACGATGATAATTTATCGACTATATTAATATAGTCTTGAGCTGATAAAAATATAATAATAACATATTTGTATACGGTGCTCGAATTGGGCAAAATAAAATAACTGGGACTCTATTTACTTTTAAGAAAAAGAGTGTCCCCATTAACTCTTTTACACCTTGTTGTACCATGGGGGACTATGCTCCCTCTAATCACCTCACATTATATAAAACTATATTTTAATTTTAAAATAGATATTTTACATTAGGTACATTTAATAAATAATCAAATGTCTTCTTCGCCTTCTCTCCCAACTATTTGGGGTCGGCCAAATATATAATTAAATGTATTTATTTAAATAATTCCATAATTTATGGTAAATAGGTAAGTACCTATGTGGTTCTTCATCTTTTAGTTTAATTCTCTTTCTACAACAAATTTCTTCTGCATTTCTCTTTAACTGAACATAGTAGAGGTACGCTAAAATTTCTGAAAAATTAGTTGAGGTACTCAGTCATCCCGGGTCCCCCCTCAATTCGAGCACTGTTTGTACAATAATATAATGTGTACGTTTTTGATACGTGATTCCTGTTGATATTGTGTATTGTAATGAGCGCGTTAACATGGAAACAAATTGTACGAAACTGCGTTTTGAAATTCCAAACGCAAAGACTGCCGAGTGACACTGAAAACGGCACTTACTGTCAACATATTGTATAGGAATCCAAGTTTGTATAGGAGTATTTATGCATCATTTATGTCTCCGTTTTCATTATTGGAGTGAATTATGAAATATCTCAAAACAACTTATAATAAACCAATATTCTTCCACAATAATAAAATTGTGATAATAAAGATCGTGAGTTCAAAATTAGTCAGTTAGTTTGTACTTTTGGAAGGAAAAAGTTCTGTTATATACGGTTTATTTTCGCTGTAGCATTATATTAATGGAATTCCGTAAAAAAAAAAATGTAAAGCCCGTGCACTTAAATTACTTTGACTTAAATACATTACATTCAATTTATAAGTACTTACTTACTTATATGTGTTTTTTTTTTTTATCGAATTGACAATTTCATAAGAAAATTAATATCCTTATATTTCATTGATATATTTAATTCGACGACCATAATTTTTATTACTAATGGTAGGGTGAAATTTTATTCCAGTCGTATATTTTATATCAGGTCCATCAATTGTTGTATTTCATACCTCATATTCTATTCATTTTTTTAAATTATTATATATATATATGAAATATAACACATCATTTTATTATACTTATAGATAGTGTTATTTATAGCTTTGAAATCTTAAATAAAAAATTTTATCTCAAAAATGAGAAGCAACTTGTAGCAATTCAAAAAGAGGAAAGATTAAGAGTGAATATAGTAGATATCTATGAATGTTGTAAATTAAATGATAAGTTAAATACCTGGATAGGTATATAAAAAGAAGTTGAGTCGTTATATAGGAATATAACTGTAAAATTTAATTTTTAAATAGGTACTCAATTGTACAGTGTTATTAAATCAACCTTATGTCTCTTAATAAATTACGACCTTTCTCCTATTACGGGTAGAAGAGTACCCGGGGTATAGTTTGTTCGAATGAATCCACAGAAATATATTTGATTTTTTACGTGAAAATTAATGTTTGTATCTATGAATTGAATAATGATTATAATTTTTTTTTTTATTCCTATACTAATGTATTTTATTTATTTATTAATCTCTCCTACACTACGCACATATCTCATGCTGGTTATTAGTCTATATAATATTAAACAGGTCTAGACTACCTTAGAAATTATATTTTAGAGCAACAGATTTGTAATGTAATCTTTCCACTTTCCGTTATGCGACTCAACAGTTATTTTTGAAGTAAAGTTCGAAACAATTACTTGTTCCGAAAGTCTAGTCGTCAACAACAGCGAACGTATAACATTAATTTACAAGTTCAGCTCGTATGGCTTTGAAATAAAAATAAATATAAAACGTGAAATATGTCGAGTGTGAGAACCCACCTGAAAAACCTTAATGTATAACTTATTTTATTTCTATACTTAATTAATTTAATGAAGCAAATCGTAAGAAAAAACCTAAACCTGAATTCTAGCAAATTTCTATATGTATTGATTTCACCTGTTAATCGCCGTTTTCACGACGTAAACATCTAAGATGATGATTGAAAGAGATAATAGAGAAGAAAGAAATGATGAACTTGAACAAACGAAGTTGGTATATTACTGGATTGACTATTGCTCATTCTCTGATACACTAACTGAGTTCTTGTCCTTTGAGGATGTGGCAACATTGTGCCTATTATGCCTCGCGCTCGAGTCCTCGAAGGGATACGGCAGCCAGTTGGCCAAGGACTTTATTCCCGCTCAAAAAAGTTTTGCGACCGTTTATTTAGCTTGTTTTATATGTGTGGGAAAATGCATTTTTTATGGCGGTGTTAATTTGTTGAATATGTAAATAATTGTGCATCGGTCATCTATATTATGTGGTTTATACCGTGCATGTATCATTCGACTGCGTATTCATACCGTTTTGAGTACGGTTAGACCGCGTTATTCTAAGTATAATATTATTAGTAATATAGACAGTTCTTTGTATATTGTTTTTTTTTTTTTGTTTTTTGTATCTATAGTGTGTGGGGTATCCGAGAGCAGAGTCGTTCCATCCTTTATTAACATTTTTTTTTTTTTTTTTTTTTACTTATATTTATTATATTTATTACTAGATTCATTTTGATTTTTTGTACATTATTGTCGTTTTATTGTTAGTTATATCGTAATATATATTCATGAATATATTTTATATTATTTTCCACGAGCGCATTATATAACAGATTTTTATATCGTATTGTATTATAGGTACAAAACAGTTATTCTGAACGTCCCGGCCAAAATAGTCGGGACCTATATTGTGTCTTCCCCTGTCAAGTACCTATCATCGTTTTGAAACGTTTAGTATTTTCGTGTAAATAATATTACAGCGCACAATAAAATAGAGTACTCACGTTATTATTTCCATTTAGACGCACATACGATAGTTCAATTTCCCGACGCACGTTGGCTTTAGGAGCAGTCTGTTCGAATTTAATTTAGATAATTTGATTTTACATTGAAGTCGTTTGGAATGTTGACCATTGAATAGTCACGTAAACGATACGGTATACGTAACTGGTGGAATTGTCGACTAAATTTCGTTTTACTCCGAATGTTCACATTGCATACACACCTATTCAATATCGTAGCCACACACGTGAGTAGTGTTAAATAGTTGAACTGGTTTGAAAGCAATCATAAAGGATTTAAAAAAAATAAAACGATCATATTATAAGGACGTATAGTCGTAATAGTATTTATTATTAATAGGATAATAACACGTTTCTCGATTCGATAAAATTAACTGTTTGCCAAACCTAGTGCATAACCGTTTTTTTCTTTGTCTACACTAGAATATACCATTTTACATTTAATTAAAATGTTTATGAAATACTAGAAAAATATTGTAATTTGTTTTTAAATAACAGAGTGTTTGATATATGGGTTAGGGTAGGCGATACGCAGTTAGCGTAATATGCTGCGTAAAAATGCACTTGAATATAAATTGATAAATTATTTCATAAAAATTATTATTGTATGCGTGCGTAGGTCGTAAAAAGTTATTTGTTAAAATTATATGAGTTCTACCTTTTTTCTAATAGTAATATATACATTCGATTGTAACATTGATATACATTTTTTTTAAACGAATGATTTAAGTGGTGAAATTTAATTTTAAATATATATTTGTATTTGTGTTTCAGTGTTATAAACTAAAAAGTCACGAAGATGATTCCCATTTTAGCGGTACTAAAATACGATTCGCGTTATATAACTACTGCATTTTTTGCCTTAGTAATCCCATAGTTGAAATGTATACAAAATATGAAAGATGCCGTAGCGTGGAGTGTTTTTGCTTTATATTTTTTTATTTTTTATTTTAAAATTTCGAAATTTATTCAATTACGAATTTTAGGCTTTCAAATAAATATATTGAAAAAAATTTCACGTTCAAGCCCAGTAAACATTCTTATCATTCATGAATTTTTTTTATAAATTTTGGCTTCACAATTACAAAGAGAGAATGTTGTATTTATAGAGCGTAAACTTGATTTTTAAAAATATGCTGATAACACGACAATAAAGAATGGTACTGTTACTACTATTTTTAAATTACTTTTATAATAAAATTAAATATTGTCAAATAGTTAAATTTTTATTTTTTCATAAAATTATAGACAAATTTCTTATACAGAAGCGGGTGTATAACGACGTTTTCTTAATTTTTAAATATATTTTTTTTAGTATACATTGTCCTGAATAGTAAATATAACAGACACAATTATAAAATATAATTTAGTGTTATATATACTCATAAAAGTAATATTTGTTAAAATCTTGTTTGATAAATTGAAAAACATACATAATATAATATAGATCTAATTTTGTGGATTATATAATATAGTGCTTGAAAATTTCAAAAAATATGTATTTTGAAATATTTCAATACTTCATTTATTATTATTATTATTTACTAAATTTCTTGTAAATATTATTTAAAATTGTTATATATATAACATTGATTTGAACATACTTCTCTCGTTCAATTGTACATATTAAAATTTATAATTTCTATTATGAAAGTTACCGTTAAGTTATTAATATTTTAACAATATTGAAAACATTTTGTATATAAAAATATTTTCATAATACATATAAATACAATTTATAGTATGATTTTTTAACGGGTGATAATTTTTTACTGTATTTCATTCTATTTTCTGTTTATTCTGTACCTACTCCAAAAAACTATATGCACATTGGCACATTGGCACTGGGTTTTCCCTTTATAAATTTTTAAATTAAAAATATAATAATAATAACAATACATTAAATGTTTTTATTGAATATTGATGAATAAAAATTACTTTAAAGTGTGATAGTGATTGAACATTGAACATTTATAAAATGTTTATTTCTTAAATTGACGGAACGTTTGGTTATTTATAGACTGTGTAGTTCTAAGCAGATAAATGAAAAAAAGTGATATTTTACGCTTTGGTAATACAATTCATTTGAAAAATTTCAGATTTAAAACACTAATTATATATTATGTTATCTAATAGCTGTAAATTATAAATTTTTCCGTTAATAATAATAATAATAAATTATTATTTGATCTGGTTATTGTATAATATGTGTACTTATCATAATCATTTTAGTCCATTAATGCTATGAACAATAGTGTATTTAATGTGATTTATATCAATTTATAGTCAAAATAAAAACCTGATTACATCTACTCTGTTCTATCCTGAAATGAAATGCATTGTAAAATCCTTAGCGTGATACGATTTTTTATCCGGCCAGAGTGACGTTTTATATGTGTTCTACATTAGTATTTATTGCACCCATCACAATCACAGAACAGGTCTAATTATTAATCGTGTGCGGGGCCTGAACTACACCAAAACACAATTACACAATACTTCTTCGATTGTATGCTAATTCAGGGGTTGTTTTTTCGGAATTAAAAATAGATTTTGGTGCAAATTAACCTGTAGTGTATTGAATGTAATTTTCGATTTAGAAAGTATCAGAAATTGATTTTCAAACGTTTTAAATAATATTCTACAGGCACTTAAAAGGATTAATATTTAGTTTTGGAAATTACAAAAAAATACTTTAATGTACCAATTGAAACGTGATGGCTGTTGTGAGTATAAAATTCTATTGAAATTTAAATAACTGTATTTGATATTGTATTTGAATTATTTATTTTTATTTTTAGATAAATGCACCATATTGATAAAAATAATTACTATTGTTTCTTAAACTACGATGATTCACTTGATCTTTGTATAATTGGCTACAAAAAAAATCGTAATAATTTTAATTGTGGTGGTGGTTCAAAGTTTGGTATTCGAGGGTTGATCTTTCCTTTAGAAAGTCATATTTTCATTATTTTTTCTTTCTTGAATACTTTGGAAGTTCTTTGGTTTGTCTGCTTCATTATTATTTATAACAACCACTAAGTCAAAGAATCGGCCAAGATTATATCATAATTTTACGTATAGTTACTAAAACGATTGACCACTTATAGTTAAGACACTGTGATAAATTTAAACGTTATGATCCTCTCAAATTATCATAAATTTAGTTAAGAAAAAAAATCCATGAACTAATTTTTATTATTTCTAATTATTATTAGGTGCCTTTATATTGTACTTTTCCCGAAATTGATCTTCATCACATTATATACGGTATAAATAAATTTCTTATTCCATTATACTGCATTTGAAAATTACAGAAATTATTTGAAATATATAACGCATATACGTATATAAGGTAGAAATTATACTTTTATAAATTCATTTTCAATTAAGGTTGGTTACCGAACATAGTAGTTGTAGACATGATTATTGCGGAAAAAAATAAGAGAAAACGAAGGAAATTATTTTCTTAGAACGTGTTTTTATAACAAATTAGTTTTTATGTTAAAGTATACCTACAATAACGACGGAATAATGTCTTATTTAAAAGGATGGGTTATGAGAAAAAACATTGATAACAATCATTTTTATCTTCATCCACTCATTTTCCTCTTAAACCGTGGCGGCGATTTTTTCAAAATAATTTGAATTCATCGTTTTATTTGAAAGGTTAATTTTCGAGTTTTAAAACTTAAATTTGCACACGAAATCGAATACTTTAAAACATTATACTATATTTGTATAAAATACCCGTGCGATTAATAATAATATAATATATTTATCGGATCCAAGATAATTATTATTAAAATAATTAAACGGATTTTTGTGAGGTTACGGGGATTCTTATAAATTCTTACCGTTTATTCACTTTCATATAATACTCAAATTTACCAAATATTTATCATAGCGATAGTCAGATTATCGAATATCTTGTGCCTACTAGAATAGTATGCTTTGAGTTTGTGATAATCTTACGATAAGAACGTGGGTTCACACACGACTCTATAGTTTATATTTAAACGAATCGTCTCGTCGTGTGATGATATTTACCATGCTGTGTCAATATTTTATATTCGGTCAAATCGTTTTTCTTTCTTGGCACAATCCTATACATGCACACACACAACACACATTATATTATGTAGACGTGCAGCGAAAAGGATACAACAGTATATAGTACCAAGTTGACATTTGTACAGAATTTAGTCAATAATGGAGGTATAACTAAGAATAAGGTCATGTTTGAAACAAAAAAAAAAAAAAAAAATTGTGAACATATTTGTCATTTTTTTAAGGGTTACACTGAAAAAGACAATAGTGATATTGATACAAATTGAAAATACCGTATTCAATCAACAAAATTACCGTCAGTATACACTAAACAGCTGACAAACATTTCATTAAATGTTATTAGTATTATATATCTGTGATTTTTTCAAAATATTTGTCTTAAACAGTAAACGGTTTAAGAAAACTACTTTGTCATGATGTACTCTTATTTTTATCCATATTTTTTTCAGTTTATGAATTTTATTTTATTTATTTATTTATTTATTTTTTTTTTTTTGTAGGATAATCCCCATCCCACTTATTTATACTCATTTTATTAATCAAACTTTATATAAAAGCCACTATTAGGAAGGATTATGCAATTATAATTTAAGTACATTTTTTTTAACTTTTTATCATTTATATTCTTAAAAAAAAAAACAGAGTGAATGTGGTACGGGAGGAGGCGTTTTCTAATTTTTTTAACTACCTATAAAATACAAATATATTATTATAATAGGAACAAAATTGGAACTGAAAATTAATTTTTATTTTTTTTTTGGGGGGGTGGGGGGTTATACGATTTTTGCATACAAAACATATAACAATTCATATAACAAGTAGATCGTTTTTAAAAATAACTTTTAATTTTTAATTGGTTGTTTTTCCTTACTTTTTATACTCTAAGATATTTGATCACAATTTACGGTATTTGTTTGTTTACAAATTCTATAAGTTTAGTGTAAAAAGCATATAACTTTTAGAGAAGGATTATATTTATATACATTATGTTTGTTTGAAATTTTATCTCAAGATATTTATTTTTATTATAACTCCGTATATACTTGTAGTATAAAAAATAATTAACACTATAAATTTTTTTTAATAATTTATTTTTAAATAAAAACAAAAATAAACTTTTATAAATGTAAGTATATATATAGTATATAAATTTAAGTTTTAGTATAAAAGTCATTTAAAGGACATTATGTTAGGAGCATTATATTATAGTTTAGCTTAAAATATATACGGTAATTTTGTTGGGGAGGAGGGTAGTCTATTTTATATTTTTATTCATATTTATATAAACAGAAAAAAATACATTATAGTAATGGATGTTTATATTTGTTTTGAGGTTTCTCGTTATAGAAATCCTGATTGTGCTGCTGTAGACAATTCGCAAATTTATACGAAAAAAAATTGATATGTTCTATAACATTAATTCGTTATCATTATCTATATAGAAATTTCGATTTAACGATTAATGTACTACAAAATTTTGTCTAACACGACAATTTAGTAGAAACATATTCACTAAAAATAAACGAAATTAGTGATTTTTGAGTTCAAATACTTATATTTTAAATGTATAGAAAACAATATATTGGAGAGAGTTTATTATGTTTTTTGCAAAATATAAATTGGAAAACAGCTTCAACTTGTTCAAAATACTTAAAATATGATTCGTTAATTTGATTTTATGTTACATATTATAAAAAAAGAATAAATTGCTTATGTGATCAGATTCAGAATGTCTTCCCTTAAGTATTTTTTAGTAGATACTTTAACTCGAATACTAATTTTAAATGCTTTTAGTTTATTTTTCGTAAATATGTTTTTCAACAAATACCTTGTAATTGCACTACAATAAAAACGATACGGATACAAGACTATTTATTTAATATTTAATTATTTTAAAAATATTTAAATATTTCTTATTGTTAAATTCAAATTTTTCTTCAAAATGTCATAAATCATAAAACGTGTATACAGATCCCCTTAATTGTAAATGATATTCGTTACATACGTCATTAGTCTTTGAAAATATATTGAATTTAAATCTATCCAAATCGGTGAAGTTTAAATACTTAATCTGAGTACTCTACTCATTATTGTGTTCATTAGTTTTTAACTAATAAAGTTTAAAACTCAAGAAACTTTTATTTATTCGTATTTTTTAAGCCAATTAATATTTGAATAAATTTAATTTCCGCTTTTATCAGAGTACTTAACAGATTTTTTATATATGCATATAAATTCCCATAAAATAAACTACCCAGCTCGCAATTTTTATTTTTTACTCCAGCTCTTTAAAATGTTTTAAATTTAATGTGTTATTTATTTTAATGAACTAAGATTAACATAAAGCATTATTTATATTGAGTTTAGAGTCATTTAAAAAAAAAAAATCAAGTTTTATTTCAGTTGTGTTGTATTAATGAATATCATAATATATACAATATATTCAGCTTTAGGACACATATACTATTGAAACAAAATAATCATTTTAAACGTTTAATATAAAATAAAACTAAATTTTTGGACATTTATATTTATAATTAACTTTAAAGCCCATGCGATTTTCGAAAATTTTAACACACTTTTATTTATTTATTTAAAAAATTTTGCTCGTATTTCTTACTGTAAAATTATTATATTTTTTTGTAAACCTTAAACATGTTAATAATTTATTATTGATTATTATATTTTATTTATTTAAAATTACGGTCCAATTACAAAAAATATGTATGACAGTTTATGTACAGAGTAAAAGAAAAATAAATAAGAACTATATTAAAATTAATTAATTAAAAAAAAGATAAAAGAGAACAAAAACTAAATATAATATTACAAAAAGAATATATCTAAATCACGATTTACATTATTACCGGTAGTTAACAGAATATTAATTTGTGATGATGACATATAATTTTGTGGACAATATGGAATATGAAATAAACAAGTGTTACGGGTATTCCGTATATGTATTTTAAATTTAATTTCACCTAATAAAAATGAATCGTCAATTTTGTTATTTAATAATTTTTTAAAAAGGAATAGTAACAATCAATTCTTCTATTTTGGAGAGATTTTAAATTCAAAAAGTTGAGAAAATCTATATATATCCAGAATTTAGAGGCCTTACAATATTACATCTGAAGCAAATATATCTAAGAACATTATTTTTGATGCCTTTGGTTAGTTTAGAATGACCAATATTATGAGATTCTAATATAATTGTGGCGTATTATAATTGTGATCTAATAAGTGACGTGTATAAACATTTAAATGTTATAGGGTCATTCAACGTAGAACAATTACGTATTATTAGGCCAAACATAGAAAAGGCTTTGTTTTTTTTTTTTTTGTGGATAGTACATGATGGTTAAATAAAATTTTAGAGTAAAAAAATATCACAAGATCCTTAATTAATGAGCAACTTGAAAGATTAAGGTTATAAAAGCTATAATTGTAAATAAAGGTGATTTTTTTCTTAAAAAGTGAAATAGTCTAACATTTAGTAATATTTAAAGACATACCGTTAATAGTGCACCAATAATAAAAACTATTTAAGTCTTTTTGAAACAGATTAGAATCTGAATTGAGTATTATCGACTAAATTACCGTTAAAGGATAAAAAATTGGGGAAAAATGAAGATCTTATATTTTTATAAAGTACCAAAATCTATTTGGATTAGTTTTAAAGGAGTTTTGGGTGAAATTTAAATAAGTAGAATGATCAACTTGACTCTTGTGTTGTGTACGGAGAGAAGAGAAGTTAAGATAGTTTTGATATATGTTAGATTTTTTACAGAGTGGTTGTGAAATTTTTTTTTTTTTTAATTAAAGATTTAAATTTACTTGAAAACCAAGTAGAAAATGTATTGCTGAATTTCTTTTTTTTGAAATATACGAGTTGATAACAAATAACAGAATAGCATAAAATTGTTCTATATTTACGTCAATATCGTTATTTGAACGGAAACAACCGTCCAACCTATAGAGCCAAGAAAAGAAAGAATAGCAAAATAGTCGCCATTTCTCCAATCAAAGGAAACTTCTGAATATGGAGAATGTGAATTATCATTGAGTAATTTATAGCTTAAATTAAAAGGAGGATGATAATTATCGATAGGAAGAATAGAATCGGAATGACGACTAACTTGAGTAGTAAAAGAATTTGTTAAAACCAGATCAAGCATTGTATTTTTATGTTTAGGAATATAATTTATTTGTAGTAAGTTTAAAAGACATAATTTTTCAAGAAAATATTCTCAGAGGAAGTAATATTAAAAAATAATAATTTTTTATTTAGAGCTGGTAAGTTAAAATTGCCAAATAATAATAACTCTGTATCAAAATAAAATGATAAATCAACCCCTTCTAGAAAGAGGGCTGATAAGAGGGCATCTATTACATCTAAAGACAGAAAAATTATGAAATCCAAGTTCAAAAGAATTAACATTATTATTATATAACCATGTTTCAGTAAAAATAAATGCGTCCGAATCAAAAAGTGGTAAGTGCATTTTAAGTGTATCAAATTTAGTGTTGAGGCCTCTAACATTCTGATAGTAACATTTCAAAACAGAACAAGTAGAATTAATTAGTTTTTTGGATTAGTAATTGTAAGAGTACTATTAAAATATCTAATAATTAAATCCAGTTCGCCATTTGATCTGCGACGTAGAAGCTTTTGACGAAGATTGAACATAAAATAACGCTGCATTTTTGTACGGTCGGAAGAAAAACTCAAGTCTTTGTAATTGATACTGGATTTTAATTTGTGTTAAGAAGAAAAAATAGAGCAAACATGGCTTTGAGTATCAAAACATAATTTAATTGGTCTTGATTTACTGGAGTTTTTGATAGGAGACCTAAGCGAGAAATATGTATAGGTTGAGTTTGTAGTCCAAGAAAATCAAGTATGTTTAGGAAAGATGAATTATCGTCGGAAGGATTGGTATTAGATTCAGGAAAATTAAATAGCAATACGTTTTTTGATCTGGCTTGTCGAACCATAAATTTTGTAATTAATTGTTTATCATATATATTATATCATAAAATAATGTTTTTAATATAATTTTACAAAATTAATAATATAAACTTATGGCTTTAGTAAATGGATTTACATTGAAAAAATATTGATAAATATACCAATCAACCAATAAAATAATAACGTTCACTATATAATTTATAATACTTCAGTTGAAATAAAAAATGTACTATTTTAGATTTTAATGGTTTTACCGTGATATTTATTTTCATCTCTAAAAGCAACTTTTCGACCGATAAGAGTTGAGTAAAAGTTTTCAAGTAAAAAAAATTTTGATAGAAAATTGGCTTATAAGGTACGTTTAAAAGGTCATTTTTAGATTTTTTTTTTCATTAGTTAAGTTAATCATAAGTACAAACTACATTACTATAACTTATTATAACCGAAATACCTTGTAAATGTTGGGAAAAAAAACTAAAGAACAATTACAATTGTCACCCATAATTATTTTTTAAAGTATTACACCGAAGCTTCACTCAAAATCGTTTTATTGAATGTAGTGATTTATCAATTTACTATTATCCTACCCAACGATCCTAGTGCAATTTATATAAATTGGCATACGTTTTATAGTAAATAATAATTTAAACACTTTCATTTATATTAAATATAATTTAATATTTTAACTGGAGGATGAAAGAAATTGTCTAGTTTTAACAAAATATATATCGATACGATACTGTTATTGATGCTGTGCGCAAATAGTTATTAATAAGTTCAAAATTCACTGTTAAATAGACAAAATTATATTAATAATACAATTATTGATCCAATAATATTTATAAGATTATGAGGAAAATTGTATCATTGTATCAACGTAATAAAATATTGTACATGTAACGAAAAATAAAGGTAGATTTGTTAACTGGTGGAAAATCCAATTTGCCACTTTCAATCATAATTTTATATTTGTCAGTGTATATAAAATTATATTTTTCGAACGAAATACAATTTTGATTTAAATTTAAATAACTAAGAAATGAAAAAAATAAAAATGGAACATGTCTTATATCCTTGCAATCATTTACGCTTGATATATTACAGTTGTATTATCTCGTACAATATAATATCGTTTTGATTATTATAGTCGTAAACTTGACGTGATTTGTTGCACAGAGATGAATAAAGTCGTGAAAAAAAGTAAAAAAAAATAAAAATAAAAAATGTCCACGTTGAAAATAATTGAGTTGTAAAGTTTCAAAAAATTAAATAAATAAATAAATTCGTACTCTTGCCGGTCAAAAGTTTTCTTTTCTCTGCCGTGATTTGCGATTCGATCGGTAATTGGCAAGATTTTTAATTTCATCCCGTGCATACCAAACGAGGGATGTATAAAATCCGCCGTCGTTTCGATCTTTTTTCGAATAATTCAATGAAAATTTACAATAATGTGAAGTGTTTCGACCGAGCTGAAAACGCAGGACGGCCACTCCGAACTTTTTTACATGTTTTGCACACGAGAAGGGGAATTTTTTATATCTTTTTATGTATTTTATTTAGTAGGCGTGTGTTGGTATACTCGCGGAATTTATATTCACTGAACATTCCGTGATTCGAATAACAATAATTACAGTGGGTAAGTTTGGCGAGAAATACCGCCGTCTGCAGACGATAGTAATCTGAAATCGGTTCTATTTTTTCTGTTCGTTTCGTATTTGGCTTAAAGCGTTTACCATAATATATACACCGGAAAAATAATAGCTTCCATATAATAATGTATTTATATTCGTATTTCTGAACCTATTTCTCTTTTTTTTTTTTTTTAGTATTTTATTTTATTTTATATTTTTAGTTTTGTTGTGTTAAGTGGTACCGTATAGTAGATATACAAATGTATGTCTGCGGAAGACGTTAAAATTCGATAGCAATAATGTCCGCTTTTATTGCACGGAGTCACGCTCATAATGTGGGGCGGAAATGAACGGAAAGAAAAACACCTATTTATATATATATATAGGAGACTGAAAGATGAGGAAAGAAAACAAAACAAAAAAAATTCTGTCCGAACGGATAATATACGAAAATCCTAGCCGGTCCGGTAATAATTTAATATACTCGTGTTGTTCATCGCGTTTTTCGTATATACGACGTTTTTTTTTTTTCCTACCCAGGATCGGTTATTTCCAGTTTTACGTTCATCCTGCACACGGTGGAATATACACAGGACACGACATAGCGGTGAGGTCGCAATTTCAATGGGGCCCATGGTCCTTTCGTCTTTTCGCCTACCGCTCACCCCCTTTCCGCCCAAATCGCCACCAACGCTTAACTTCGTATCCTGTGCGTGGGCGGTGTAGAGTCAATATGTATCATATATATATATATATACTGGAAAAACATTACGAGGAGACGGAGGGTGAAAACAATTTACAGAGACCTGTTTTCCTTTAATTAACCCGTTTCTCCGGTTTTCGGTCTTATATATTATATATATATATATATATATATATATACGTATAGGAAATAAAAACGAAAAGGGCATCAAAATTGATTTGGAAATCGACAATAATCTAATATACCGAATGGAGGTCATCGTCCTGCTGCCACACGTAAAGTATATATTATTGTAGTCCTGTCCGTTCGAAAATGAAACGGAAGTCGCCGCGCCGGAAATGGTGCGCGCCACCGATTCGTTTGCACACCCGTTTGAATTCGTTTCAATATTATGTTATCATCGGAGCTCCGCACGTGTAATTACATCGGTAGGCGTAACCAGCAATCACGATGGATACGAAAAAAAAAGTCGGCCAATAACACATTATCTGGCTAAAATAATTAATCCCCGTTTTACACTTTTGAGCGAAGCCGAGGAAATAATATATTGTTTTTAGGGGCAAATTTCCGACCAGAAAGTCGACTAGTAGGAGTTCCAGCACAATAAACAGCGTGTTCGATGGCGTACAATTAGTTCCACAGTTGGTATTTTGATTATTTCGATCAAAGACTAACCACATTTTTACTAACGGAAATATTGTATAAACGTAGGGATAATAACAAGTTAACAAATGAAATTATTGAGGCAAATAAAATTATTTTTTAAATTACTGTTTTATTAAATTACTATATTGTATAATATGTATATTGAAGAAACCATAAAATAAATAAAATTAGAAGTCAAAGTAGATGGGAAAAAGGTAATAGTTTTTCGCTTTGCAGATGATATAACGTTTTGCACTGAAAAAATAAGAAGACATGCTAATATTACTTGATAAAACGAAATAGATTTTAGGAAATTACTGAATAAAGTTAAACAAAAATAAGACCAAAGTTATTTCATGTAGCAAATTAAATAAAAAACGGCTAAACATAAATATAAAAGATCAACCTATTGAACAAGTTCAAAGCTACTGCTATCTTAACAGTAAAATAACTGACGACGAAAAAAACAGCAGCTAGTTAGACATAATAAATAGTATTGCACAAGGAAAAAGAGCATTTCAAATCAAAAACCACTTACTAACAACGAACAGTGTTGGACTAGATACAAGGAAAAACTTTCTGAAAATATACGTATGGAGTATAACACTAAACGGATGAGAGACTTGGACAGTAAGTGCAACTGAGAAAAAAAAAATTGGAAGCTTTTGAAATGTGATGTTACCGGAAGATACTCAAGATTCTATGATGCAACAGAGTAACAGAGAAGAGGTTTTGGGAAGAATTAAAGAAAAAAGACAAATTTGGAAAACCATAATTAAAAGAAGGGATAATATGATAGGTCATACACTACGCCATGATAGTTTGCTGAAAATAATTTTATTTTACATTAATTATATTGAAAACTATTGTACTTAACTTTGCTCAGAATCGTTTTATCGTTTTTCAATTAAAAAAATCTTTATTTAAAATAGCCATTATGTAAATCTGATGTTAGAAAAAATTAATTTCGCTTTTTACGATTTTTTTAAACTTTATGAAACCGTGAATATTTTCCTTACTTATCGAATATTAGTTATATGAAATTGGTACCTACCCGGTATCTATTTGTTATGACCTATGAGATGGTATAAATGGTAAAAACTACTATTTTCATCATAAAACCACATAATCAACATTTGAATACAATTTAATGTCAAATAAGCGTTAAATATATTCTCATTTAAACAAAATTTAAAAACTGTATATTAAAATTAAGCTTGTTAATAAAATGTTTTCGCTAAAAATAAGCTAAAAATTTGAATTAGACAATGGCAATTCTAAATTATTTTTTCCAATATTTTCATAAAATATACATAATAAAATACAATTGTTCATAAATGTTGTGTTTAATTAAAATTATTTTAATTAATGCACTTGAGTATATTTATTATTGGAAAAAAATTAAATTTAATCTTATAAATATTATATAGATTATATATACACCAAGGTTTTGGAAATATCTTAAATATTGAGTACTTACATACGTATAAGTTGAAAATATCAGAAATAAAAATAGATTTAGGAATCTGGTTTGAATTGACTAATTTCAATTATAACTTATATCTTAGGTATTATATGTTCTACACTCATTATAATATTTCCAAAAAACAAATTATTATTATTTATTAAATCCAAATGTTTAACTTTACTATAACAAGGTATATGCAATTGAGTATTTTCCGTAAATTAACACTCGAAATTTTCCCCGGAAAATATAAATTTAATCAGTATTTGCATTCATTTTTATCTGTTCACAGTGTCTAATATACAACGATTTATTTAAGTCAAACCAATATGCTAAAATAATACAACGAGAATAATGCAAAGTTTGTATAAGTTTACATAACAACCAACATTTTAATATAATATACCTACGCAAGTGTATTCCCTTCAGCATTAAATTTCGATGAGACCATCTCATCATACTTACATACAATTACTTATTGTACATATATACGAATATGTATACATTTTCAATAAATTTCAATATTTATATAATACACATTAACCAAGCTATCAAATATATGCACGAAAATCATGCATAAATGTAATGAAATAAATTCTCTGTATGGTAAAAATCAATAATTCATATACATTTAAAGGCATACCAAAAAATGCATATTTATAATGTTTATATTTATAGAGAAAACCTGATAATTTTATTATATTTTTTAAATTAATTGTCCAACTTTATATTTACCTATATTATTTTAATTTTTATTATTATTTTTATTCATTTCGTAACACAACTCAATACACTTTTTTCTCTCGTGTAGAAATAAATCAGTGATCATTTCAAGGAACTAGTTAAAATCAGATATTTAATACTTATCATATATATATAGGTATATATATTTATGTCAGAAATTCAATTCTAAAAACCAATTGTTTTTTTTTTTTTTACACAAAACTATTTTTTTTTTTAAAGTTGTCTTCATTGTTTTATTTTGGAACTTTTTAAATCTGTTTATTATTTATTGAGATACAGAATATGAAAAATTTTTAAGTAATGCAAAATCAGTGATCAGTGAGAAATTAAGATAATTTAATTGAAATATATTCGTATAATTGAGAATAAAAAGTTTCCTATTTGATAACATAATGTGTTTATTACATATGAACATTTTTCAATCTAAATATTTTTTTTTTTCGAAAGAACAAAAATCTGAAATTATTTTAACCCAATCGATATATTAAATATTTTAATATTTTTTCAATAGGTATTTTATTAAGGACCGGGTTTTCAAACTTCCGATTATTTACCGGATAACTACCATCGAATATACGTATTTGGTAAATAAAGTGATAAGTGTTCAAGATTAAATTTATTTGATAAAAAGTGATACTTATAAATGCACATCGTAATAGTAGATACCGGATTACATCACATATATTTACTTATAATAAATGTTTTTTTCAACATTGAAAAATCAATAGATGTCTAATTTTCCTTATCTGAATGAATATGAAATATACTCATGTCATAATAGTACAGCTCTCCTGGGCAATTATTGTCATTTCTCACTAGATTTCTGATGCGACAACATTATAATATATACTTCCGCGATGAACTTGACAATTTTCGTACACCGATAATGTTGTACATATTTAATAATGATGTAGAACACGTTGTTCTATAATATTAAAAAAATCAATAAAATAAATACAAACCGATAAATTTAATCAGGCGGATTATTATACACGTTTGAAATTATATTTTGTCTCGTGATTCGATTATGTTCGGTTTCCGTTATAAATTGGACAAACATTCATTTACATAAAAATTTAATGGAAAATAAATAATTTTTTATTTTCAATACGTCCTATTATTTTATGTATAAATAGACGTTGTACGTATACCGAAAGCGCCGAGTACACCGTACGCTCGTTACGCATACGGATTATACGGAGTGAGTTGTAGCGCGCACGATATTATTTTTCTCGAATATAAAATAATAAACAACATTATATGGAATAATAAATATTGTAATCTACCATTGAGGATGTATATGCGTATAGTAATTTGATTTCGAGTGTACGCATTTTTTTTTTTTTCCAAACACGGACATTTCTCGACAAGACGGTAACGCGCGCGTATTCTGCGCATCTGAATACGGCACATTCGTGTATAGCATTTCGAGTAAGTACGTTAAATTCAATGATACACTTTGTACCTTCTATGCGTATTATGTGCTACCGTGAATTTCAATCTACTTAAAAATGTATAAGAACATTTTGGTTTTGAACATATTTTATTGACACATATCATGCGTGAAACTTTCGAGTAACCAGAATGAATAATGGATTACTTACATCGGTAACATTCAGTTAATAAAATCTATCGATATAACACGTATATACATATACAGGAATTTGTATATTTGATAGCGTTACACGCGTCACTACCGTCGACGATATGCGAGATGAGATTAATTTTATAAATTGCTATCTTATTACGTACGTCACTTCACGTTAATTTATAATAACAAATTTGTTGAATAAAACGTATAATATATATTCTATAATATATTCTCCAAACTTGTATACATTTTTTTTTATAATAATTTTATATTAATTTGTGAACTTGTAGTCTTCGTTGAATAAATATATAAATATATTTATAAATCATTTACCTAATATTGTAACTGCTATATGCATGGTTTATTGAGTAAAATGCAACCGTTTTAATGCAAATCTCAGGGTTTTTAATTTATTACAGTCTTGAGTATTGCGATAAATAATTAATTATAAACATTGTTTTGATTCACAAAATGACTACTGACGACCTAAGAGTGTTCGAATATATTATACTACACAGAAGATGGTCACGGAGAGGGATATAGATGGCGTCATTTCTTTTTTTAGGACGTTCTCCGTCAGTAGCAATGGAGCCTTGGTCCATTGAACTTTTATAATATAAATCATTTTTTGTATTAACAAAAGCACAGTTCAGATTATGAATGACTAAACCCGTTTTCACTTGATCGGAACAGTTAATAAATAAAACTTTGACTATAACTCCCATGGAAATCTTTGAAATATCAATCGAACGCTTCTACACTGTAATTGTCTAACGGTATGGTATGCCGTTTCGTCGTAATGGGGACCTCTTTTTTCAAGAAAAACAAGATCACAGACACTGCCGATTTAAAGGGCTATATCGCGACGATTACGACTATCTCATAGCCAAAAACGACCTCACTGCAAATGTGGCAAGTACGTCGATCACATAGTTCTCCGTAACGCGTTCCCGGCACGCATAATTTCTAAACTTCTTCTAAACGCCATTTTTTTTTTTTTTTTTTTAAAGACATATATGAAGCCAAATATTTAGTCATAAGCCATAGAATTTTAATGAGTTGAGAGAGGCAACCCGAAAAGAAATCCATTTGATCGGTCGCCCACTGCTGGCAATTTTATAATTCACCTAGAATATTTTGTTACCAAGAAATAGCCGATACGTATCATGTATAATTTTTCGTATACTTAAGTATATTTTTGGGCATATTGTCAGCTATGATTTTATATGAATGTGTATAAATATTTATTTATTTTTTCTTTCAAAATTAACTGGACACTTTGTTTATTATATAAAACACTGTTCGGTTCTTGAGAGTTACACTGTATAAACTGCGAAAAAATGTCAAAATATGTTATCATTTATGTATGATATAATTGACGAGAAAACCCATTTTTTCTTATTTTTATTTTGTTTAACTGGCATTTTTAACGCGACCTCGTCTAGATCTGAATTCGTTTCCGCTCGTGAACCACGACAATGGCATACATACAGTTGAAATAATATGACGCAATAAATATAATATATACATACATATATACATACAGAGAGTAATCTAAACAGGCTGGTATGAAGCGTTTTTTGATGAAGCTTTTTATTCGAGATCTCTTGAATGGCAGCGCGGCTTTCTAGTGCGTAATAAAATATTTAACGAGTATCCGTGCGTACGAGGAGCGGTTCTGGTTGCGCACGCGTCGCTAATGCACGGCGATAATAATGTCGTCGCTGGCGTTCCCTTTTTTTATATTTTATTCATTCATATTTTTTGGCAATTCCATGTCGCCGAAATGAATAAATGATCCCGTCCGTTGTTTGGTGTACTAAACGATAATGTAGACATGTCTTTCACCATGCCGGTCTTAATTCCTCTCCGGATGTATTCCCTAACAGTGTTAGGACGTTGCCAAGAGACCGAGATAATTTCGTAAACCGTCAATTTTCTTTTTCTAAATGCAATTTTTTAACCCTTCTATTACATTATTTCTTATAGACGTTATTTAGAAACTAGGCAAATCGAATCGAATACGTGTGGAATGTATTAAGACGAAAATCAAATCATAATGTATTTCGATCCACTAGAATCCAAACATTTCTAAGTTTTAAATATGTATTTATGTCAAGAACTAAAAAGTTTCTAGAAATTGTATAAAATAACAATTTTAATGGTACAATAATTTTGCAAGTTCAAGTTCTTTACTAGGAACAAAAACTGTTTTTTTCGGCAACAAAAATATATGTATATAACTATAGTTTGTTTTATGAAGAACCAAAATTAACAAGTGAGCAGTAATAAATTTTGATTTTCATACATTTTATTAAATTTTATATTAATTAATTATAATTCCGTAATTAACTACATAGTATTGTTTGTTAGTTTTTTTTTGCTTAAAAAATTGTAGAGCCGATAAATCTTCAATTTAAGATAGAACTTTAAAAATTACTTTTTGAACAATATTTGGATATACGTTATTCAATTATATTAACAGATATAAGTAAATTGGAATATATTGAAAAAGTTTAAAGATAAGTAACCTCTAACGTTAGCTGGATAATCATATTGACTGCACCAAGAACGCATATATATATATATATATCAATGGTATATCAAGAGATTTTAAGAGAAATAGATTAATAAGATTTTCCACGCTGGACACATTCATGGAGCTGTAAGTAAGTTTTTGTATAACGTTTAAAACGCTGGCTTAGAATGAATAAGATTTGAAACAAACTATTGTATTCATATGTCGTTATTTTTATGACAACAATTTTAAACGATAAATAACATTTCTGTTTCTATTGGTAAAGTATAGAGAAATTAAAAAATCTTTGGTAGATATTCGACAGTAAGCGTTAGTTTTACTGCATGTCAAAAAGTTTTGATTCAAAATACATTGTTTCGAATATATAGTTTGGTATAGTTTCGCTTAAATTCATTAAGTCATTATTATATTAAATTTACATTACTTAGTTCAAACATGTTTTGATCGTGAGATATCATCAACGCGTCGAGAAATTACCATGTGTACGATACAAAGTAAATAATATATTAATGGACTTCCAATTAATTAATTCCTAATTAATTATGTCTATGCACATGCAAGATCATTGCGTACGATGAATTATATATATATATATATATAAGAGTAAATATTTATATATATAGATATTGAAATTTGGAATGGAAAGACAAGCCTAATGAGATTTAGCATTTTATCGCGCCGAAAATGCTAATAACAAAACTGACTGGGACTAATGTCTTGGACGTAACGGACCCAAAAGAATTATTTCCATCTCTGTTTGATATTCAGGAATATATTATCACGAGTGTACATTTTTTAATATGAAAATGATTATTACTCAACCTCGTTTTTTAAATTTTAAAACATTTTATATTCGTGCAAATTATCAATATAGTTTACAATTCATGATTTTCGACTACCATAAATGTATGTAAACTCTATTCATTATAAAATTCCACCAGCGAATGCATAAAATATTGTACAGTTACAGTGCATAACGATGATATTTCCGTTTGAAATTATGAGATAAAAATTATGCCAGTCTAGTGTTTGGTATTGTGAAATCGCCGAATAGTGCTTTTCACGAGGGTCCGTTTGAATATATTACGCACCGTGGCGAACGTTTGAAGGGACGTGTAAAAGCCGGATCATTTATGGGTTTTACACTAGTATTATTTATTACACTTTTGGCCATGTAATGCGCTCGGTTTAAAATATATATATTTTGCAACTGTCAGTGTCACATTATACATACGCTCATCGTGAATATGTATATTATATCTCTCAAAACACTAAATTATCGTTTTCGTTTTTACTGTAAGCATAAAAAAAAAAATTAATTCAACATTACTGATATATTTTTATGTTATAAAATAACGACTTTAAATATTTATTTATTTTATTTAATTCATAATAGTATTACAAGTATACATTCGTGAAATCGACAGAATTATGACCAATATAGAGAAACAAAAAAATAAATATAAATCCCTTTTGACACGGCGCGTCGGTTATGCAAAATAACACCATGCACGTATTAAGTAATATATAAAATAATAATATTATATTATATTGTATTATAATATCATAATAATATATTTTTATTATTTAATATCATATTATATTATTACCATAATTCATATGAAGTATAATAATAATATTAATAACTGTTGTTTGTGTATTAGAAAGAGTATGTTCGTTATCTTTTCAAACTTCGGACAAAACACTTCATTTGATTTTAAAACTTCTATAAATTATTACACTCGAAGAGAAACAGTTCTGATTGAAGCGTTTGGCATTATATTGTTTTTCGATATTATCAATAGTTTTCTTAAGAACGCCCAAGAAAATTATTATATTCAAATTAAAAAAATTAACTCTATAAAATACAATACCAAATCAAATTACCTGGTGGTCAGATCATTTTTTATCTGATAATTCCTACTCTTACGAAATTTTCCACCAAAAAGGTGTACACAATATACATATAAATAAAAAAAATTCATCATATATCATTTTTTATTATAATAATTAATACAAGGTTGCCATAATCTAAAAATAATAATAACATTATTATATAATGTATTCCCAAATAATTGGGAGAGAAGGCGAAGGAGAAGAAGAAGAAGATATAATGTATTCACTATTGTCGTCTAAAGTTTATGCCACATTATAGATATTCCTATTCGCAACATTTCAACAATAAATTTAAACCACTATAAATAAATGTCTAATGTCTTTATAAAAAAAAAAATTAGTACTTAAAAATAGTAAATAAAAGTATAATATAGAAATTAAAATATGAAATATTATAAAATTAATAGAGAACAGTATATATGAGACAACTATGAACTACTAACCTACTAAATTTAACTACTAAATAAGCTAACAGTGCTTTAAAAATGTAATATATGTCAAAAAAACACACTACCAGAGTCTAAATAATTACATTTCAATTTATTTATATTTTGGTTAATTGATTAAATAATTTTTTTTTTATATTTGGATATTTGTACCTATATATGAATATTTTTATTATTATATTTTTAAAAATTAATAAAAAATAATCACAATAATAACATGAATATCACATAATATAGTATATTATAGTACCTATATAATATGTAATATTAAAACAAATTATAATTAGGTAATAAAAAATTTTAAATATTAATAATGATAACCACGGAAATGAATTGTAAGAACAAACGAGTACACTTCGAGCTATTTAGATACTTCAATTTATATTTAATGCTAGTCATTATGACTAATAAATGGTAAGGACGGTTTATAACCGGATAATTTACGGATTGTAAAATCAACTATTTCCTTAGTAAATATCACAAATATCACGACGGAGACCATTAAAATATACGAATAATCGTCATTAAGAAACGGTTGTCGCGATGATATATAGTATACCGGATTTTCGAGCAACTGTAACGTCAGAAACAAAAACAAAATAATAAATAATTTTATCAAATATTTCAATGACATCAGAAAACAAGTCGTAGAATAAGCGTAGATTTTCGGGCGACAATGAATTTGGTGGCAGATACGATGACGATCGCCCCCCCCCCTCCGTGGTGGAAACGGTGACGATAGTTTGAACGGAAACTTCTGGAGGCCAGGATGACTCGGTCCCAACTATCATTGATGTCATAGATGATAACGACGACGATAACTACGACCATAACGACGATGACCAGAAAAGTTCCAATAAGAACTACGATAAAAACTCTAACCAGAGCGATGAAAACCATCTGCCCGACGATGTTTGAAACGCTATGTCATAAAGGAGCCGGTCGTGTACTATGGGTCGAAAGTCCCGTGTTTATTTCATCCATATACAGTGGATTGGCGACCAACTGTACAGACACGCGTACAGCGTCCACCTCGAAAGATACGTCGACTCGGATTTTTTCCTGGTAAATATATAAATGAGTCCACTCAACCCAAAAAAGACACATTTCATTCCGTCCGAAAATTTCACATAATAACCTAAATTTTCACTTAACGTGTTTCAAAGACCACCTCGCACTATTATAACCAATAAATTCAAGTAAATAATATTTTTGTATAATATGCATTCAATATTTTCTCATGGTAATAGCTAGTAGTTTAGCCGATAGTCATAAAATTTAAAATTTAAAAAAAAAAAGTAGGAAGTGAAAACACTACTTAGTTCGTTGGACTTGTGTTGGATTTATTGATTTCGAAACCAATCATAAATCATTTGTTTTGATGTGACAATTTTTAACGAAGTTCAGTATAGTGAGATTAATTTCTATGGGCGTTTATAACAATTTTCCGTTAATTTCGATAGTTTTCCTTTACGTTCATAAAATTACTGACAAAATTGAATACTAACCCTTATCATACACTAACTACAATGTATTTTCTATCAACGATTTTACCCGATAAATGTAACTTCCGAACAAATTTAACTCAGTAAGTGAAATATTATTAAAATGTATTTTATTTCTAATAATGATCATTTTGTGGGTTTCATATATATTCATAAAAGAGTATTTTTTATATGTTTTCGTAAAACTCTAATATAAATACCCTTCTTGTCAAGCTCCATGTCCCCGGCCCCCCCACCACGGAACTTCGACTCCAAATTAGTGCCAATCGTTTGTGCTTGATTTATGCACGATTGTGCTTTTTGTCCCGTCGTTTGTGCTCGAGCCGTTCTCGAGAAATCGGACTTTCAAAATGGTGGGGCTGGAAACATTTTTTTTCCCCCCTTTGAATTTTCAACAAAAAAATTATGCCAATCGTTAGTACTTCGTTTGTGCACGTCTGTGCTTTTTATCCCATCGTTTGTGCTTAAGCCATTCCCGAGATATCGGACTATCACTCTGGTGGGGGGGGGGGCTGGAGACACGCTCAACGCCCTCCTCCCTTCGAATTTTTCCAATTCCTTTTTGTAACGTTTGTGTTAGTTTTTGTGTTTATCACCACCGTTGTTTCTGCTAAATACATCGAGTTGGTATTTTAAATAGGTGAATTTTCGATTTTATTGTTATTGATTATTATTATTTAATTTTAATACCTATATCCATATAGCCATACGATATATATTATAGTCATACGAGTGTGTAATAATCAGTTTTTTTTTACAATAATGGTGATTCAACATGTTTAAAAATCACTATTTGTATATTGTTTTATTTAATTCAAATTATTATTTTAAACTAATAATAATACTATGAATTTAATAATATTTTTATCAAATGACAAAAATTATGTCTCGTATATTGATAAAATGTACAAATTCAATCATATATATATTTGTAAATTGTATTGAAATAATGTTACTTGTTTTAATAATTAATTAAAACTGATAAAATTATACTGATTTTTTAAACTAAAGCACAGTGTGTTATCATTTATTCTCGATGGCAGCATGGTGGATTAGGGACCACATACGTATTGAGTTAAAATTGTATCTTATATGCAATCATACATTTTGTAATAAAATAGTTACTCTATACCTATTTTTCTGATAAGGATTAAATATTTAGTAATGCACTAAAACCACTCTGCAGCACTATAGCATAATGTAGCGTAATTAATAATTATTCATCTAATACACAATACAATAGTATCCCATTAATTCTTACAAATATGCCGTTCGGATCTCTGGCAGCCTAGTAGTATCGATTCTGTCATGTATATGGGTATGTTTTGTTTTGGTGTAAAAATTCAATTAAGTCTTAATTATAATAATGATAAATTATTCACATATTTTTTTATTCATTATAAAAGTATCTTCAGTATAACACCTTCGGTTGTAAATCCTATTAAATGTGACACATAGTAAAAGATTAAAACTCCCATTGAATGTCTAAGCCTTTTCGGTTAGTAGGGGGTATAAATTTAATGCCTTAATCAGCTAATGGGTAGTAGAAAATCTAATCCCTTCGTTGACTATATGTATTGAAGTCTTTCTTATTCGGCTATAATTGGTTATCTGCCATCTAATGTTTGCGTACATTAAATGTTCATCTTATAAACCACTTTATTCCAACTTACTATGTGACCCTATACATAACACAAGTATTATAAAGAAAAATAAATATATATTTCATGACCTTGGTAACATCACATTGATGATATCTGGCACAATCCATATAAGAAACTTTGTAAAAATTAATTGAAACGAAAATAGTGTGGTTAATTATATATATATATTGTGCACGTATATGAGCATACTATAGTAAAAAACAAATAGCCAATAACAGAGTAATCGTTGATGAGTTGGTCAAACAGTGGTCATTCGTGAGATTTTTTAAACATTATAAACGTATTATGAACATTATTAGATTTTTCTCTAATTTCTGATTTAAATATCTACCTATTTATTAATAACAAATAAATAATATAAATGCTTGAAAACCGGATTTCTCAACAGCTCAGCGTTCATGATTTTTCGGTATTCAATATTTTCATATATAATTTTATGATTTTTTTTAAGTGGTGAGGGGGTAACGCAGAAAGACCGATTGTACGTAAAAGACGCGTACGCAATAACGTAAGACTGTCCTCTGACGTACCTGATCCGGTCACGATTCGGCCCGCTCTGGGTGATGTTGTATCGAGAGACGAGGTACCGATTCCGTATCGGAATGTTTATGGCGGAGGAACCGCTGCAAGGGACGGACAAAAAGGGACCCACGAACAAGACGTACCGGATCGGAAGACAAGATTCTGTGAGCCATTTTCGCAAAATGAGCCTGCTCCGTCAGGTCGCGTGGTCGTGGGATCTGGAATGCAGCTACAGGGCCGGGACTGCCGCGTCCCTGAACGTCCATTGGTTCCGGATGAAATGATCAAGATGGGAACGAATAAAAATCACGTGGTACTATCGTACGTCTAACAGCTGAAATCCAAACAACAGGTCGTTGGCCTTCGTAATAACCGTTCTTAGAGTCATTTTAAAGCTAAACATAATGTTATAACGAATATTAAATGCATTTTGTTTTTTTAACTAAATATCAACGTGACTTTTTCGTTTTAAATTTTCGTTTGCAAATTTCAATTTGGGTGGAATGGTGTTTTACTTTTTACTGTGTTTATGTCATTTTTTTGGTAGTTTTTGGTCTTCAATTATACGTTTAGACATCTTACATCTCCGTTCGTCTGTGTGTTTGTCTGTTCACCGGTTCGCAGTTACTTGTACATAATTACAAGTATGTTGATTTGGATACCAGGCAGTAGACATTATTCGTTCTATATTAGACGTAAATTATTTGTCCGTCTGTCTTTATGGTCCATTTTTGTAGTAACCAATATCAATAATTTGAATTTGTATTCTATTTCATTAGATTTAGGACATCTATATACAATTAGTTAGTTTATTACGTTAAATAAAATGTTTATGGAATTAGGTCTTATTTATAATACGTTGATAAAATGGGATTTACACAAGTTTGCAGTGCGAGTTTTTTGAACGGGTTCTCTAACGTGCATGTCGACAATATTCTAAAATCTAAAAATTACCAATATGATTAAATGTTCTACCGTAAAATTGGACCAATACATGAAGTAATAAAACTAAAATAAACATTTTCGTTTAACCACTAGCTTTCCTGCAGGCACTAAAAATCTAATATTTGTATGAAATATATACATATGTTAGCTAAATTTTTAATTATTATGGTACTATTTATATTTTACCCAATTGTTTATTTTGCGAATATATTTATATTATTTATAATATTTTGTCTTTTTACTTACGTGATGTATCTAATCGAAAAATAATCTTTGCTGCAAAAATATTTACTGGAAAGTGAGTATCTCAAAAATATGTAACTATGGTTTCGAGTCAACTAGTCGAATACTATTCATTTCTATTTTATCAAAATAGTCCGCCATTTTTTTAAAAATGTTTACTAATCAGTTTATTGTTTATTGATGTACATTTTCGTATTTAAATATATTAATAAAAACCAGATTTAAAGAATAAAGTAATGTAATCATATTCAACTTTATACATAAAGTTTAACATTTATTCTTAAAAATATCGTTTATGATAATTTAAAATTTAAACGAACTATTTTATTATAATTGTGTAAATATCATTTATACATTTCTTCGGTTTGTTTCATTGAAATCTATGGAATGTGTATTGTAAATTAAATTTGTGCCGATAAGGCTACCATTTTGCTTCCTAAAATTGTTGTTTCCGAATTATTATAATTGTTTTTAAAAATGATTTACAAAATCTATACAACATCATTTTTTTAACATAATCCAAATCATCATTCTATGGTAGTTTCCAATGTAAAATTCCGTATTGTTTACTCGTTTTTCAAAGGTTTTTTTATAGTTAATAAACAAAATTGTAGTATACATAATGTCATACATTTGTAATATGTCTATCATGTATACTATTCATTCCAAGTATTTAGTTCAGTGGTTTGTTTATACATTAATCAATTCAAATATATAAGTTATAAAATTTTAATAGTAATCGAGTAATTTCAAAAATAATTATTGTAGTTATTGCTTGCATACGGATTCATGGTATAATGAATTTCAATTAGAAAACATAATTGTTATATTGACTAGAAATACCTATAATATATTGTAACAATAATGTGCACATTGAACATTTACCATTTATGAATATTGATTTTATAGTAAAATTTTCGTATAAAAATAATAGTGTATTCTAGCATGAGAATATGTATTATTTTTATTTTCAATTAACATCGAACACTACCAGGTTGGAGAAGTTACTGTTAAAAACAATTAAATTATGTTACAAGTTACATTAAATGAAAGTAATTAGATTCCATTCAAGTTACCTAAAATTGTTCGTATCTGAATATTAGTTACTGAATTACTTAAAAAGTAATGAAGTTACATTTTATTACTTTTCTTTTTGCATAAAATAACATTGATAATATTTTTTACATTTTAGATCTTAATCAGAACTTGTAAATGTATAAACATGCATCAAATATTATGAACGATGCTTTCTATGAGAGTTTTTTTTATTATGGTTTGTTATAGATCATTATATGCATAAATCTAAAATATTGTTTTTAATAAATATTTATAGTCTACAGCCTATATTAAATGTATTGTAAATATAAATAAAATACTTTAAAAATATAAAACTTTTGGTTATTTTCTTTTAATGACTGACTATGTTATAGTTATAATTTTTAACATTTATAAAACCCTGATTTTTTTAAAATAAATATCGCCATTACAGAACAATTCAAACTCAAACCTCTAAAGTGTTTTTGATGCGATGTTCAAATAAAAAGATAGTATATCCGATATACGCATTATAATTCCTACTGTATTGTAGTCATAGTTATATAAACATTTTTCTAATATTATAATAATACAATTTAAAAATCATATACGATATTGTAAAAGTACAAACGATAATAGTGTCTCGAGGGTGTAAGTTTTAAAACGTATTATTTTACATCCTTTATACAGAAATGAACGGTAAACTGAGCACGATATTGCGTGCAAGGTTGGCCAACGTTATTTTAATTATTATCATTGAACATTTTTTTCAACCCTCCGTCGTTGTATTTGTTTTCCATCAGCTCGCGCAAAACTTTGACTAGTACACACTGCGGGTGGCCGACTAAAGAAAAACAGGATAAAATGTTGGACAGACAGAGAGAGAGTGAGAGAGAGATGTAAACGACGTGGGCGGCCCCAAAACGACAAAGATATATAAAGAAATTAAAAAAAAACTTCATTCTTCCATTATACGACAAGAGAGAAAAAGTTTTTGTAATTTTGTTTTCTATAATATATATATATATATATATATATATATATACACACATGCATAAGAAGGGAACGTCCCTCACAGAAATAACAAAACAATCGTAGTCCGAGGGCTTGATTAACGGTTTTTTTTTTCCGTTCATTTTATTTTCAATCTCGTAGTGCCGTTAGGTTGGTAACCTTGTCGCTACCACCGACCGGAACAACATATCCGCGAAAACCAGCGAAACACTTGAGACACTATTGCACTCTAAATGCACAACTAATACGTATACGGTGTTGTAACTAATGTTATGTTTTAGATAATATAGTTTTTTTTCTCTATGAACGAGTGTAGGTTATGCAAAACAGTGGCCGTGTGGTGACCGTTTTGTTGTGAAGGAAACGAGTAAATAAATAATTTTTCCACTAGTCTGTTACAGTAAAAAACGGCGAACAAATTTCTCAATTGTTGGTAATTAATTGGCCGTTTAACACGTTTGTATAGTGTTTCAATGCACTTCAACAGCTATATATGGTCATAAAAATAAACTACTATATTTTTGGGGGATTTTTTTTATTTTTATCACGACGATTAGTATCGTAAATTACCACTGAAAATGGGATAAGTCGAAGTAAAATCTCCAAAACGGAAATTTCACCATATATAGTTGCAGGTTTAGAATAAACGAGTTAAATTCAATATTTTTCAAAATTAACGTTTTTTTTTTTTAATTAACCATTTTTCAAAACACAACTTTTAAGCTATAAACTATATTTTTAAATACAGAAAATAAAGAGTTGTTCAATATCACATTGACACAAAATTGACTTTTAAAAAAGTTTCGTTTTATAGTTTTAATTTTAAAAAGTCCACAATAGAACCCTTTCATTACAACTCAAAGACATTCCGATTTTAAGTTTGAACATATATTATCTGATAAATAATAATTGTCCACATATAAATAGATTTATTATATATGAAATATATAACACACTATAAGTTCACATTATAAGTGTATTGAAATAACTAATTAAAGTGTTTATAAATTTAAATTTTCTAATCACCTCATGATATATTAATACTAATAGAATACGAAAAATTGAAGGACTACTAATACGTAAATTAAAATATTCGGATTAAGGTGTGTAATTAAATTATCTGTGTAATGCAATAATTCTAATTTGTTCTATTCAATATTTTAAAGTTTCTTTTTTGCTTTTTTATGTAGTAATTATAATTGATTTAACATAATAAATAAAAAAGTTTTATATCTGATTTTTGAATTGTAGTAATAATAATTCTTACCTTTAATAAAATTAGAAAGTTATATAATATTCCAGTAAAATATTCTAATTTTTTTAAACTTTAACGTTTTTATAATAATAATAATATTTTTAGTAATTTTTTTTTTTTCGGACACTTATAAAATAGACGTTTGGAAACCTGTAGTGTGTTAAACTACCCCAGATGGCTTACGAACTTGTTTCTTTTTGAGTTCTTATAAGTTATGATACAATTCAAATAAATTTACTTAAAGTAAAGCACAAAAATGTAATAACAATATTTACTAGAACTTTTATTTTTACACGACATTAAAATATTAAATAAAACATTTATAATTATTTTATTTATTTAATAATCTCGATACATAATAATGATGCAAAAACACCTAGCCCTATTTATGGAAGTCAATAAAAACCTATTTTTTAAAAGGATCGAAGTACGTAGATTATAGTTTGTGCTTTCAATGGATTTTAAACATTATATCACTTAAATGTGATCTTTCAATTGATACATTTTTACATGAATGTTCTAAGGGGTATTACATCCTACAGAATCATTGTAGACAGTAATATGTAAACGAGTGATTTTTAGATGAATGGTCATAATGAAAGTTTCCAGATTTGTAGGTAGGTATAATAAATAAACATTGTACAGAAATGATATAACAATTACTTTAGCTTAAGGTTAACATTGATTCGGTGAATATCTGAAAATTTGTATCGGTAATGACAAACAATACTTGTGGTATAATTTTTAAAATCAACTGAAAATAGAATTATATTATGCGTGTTATGATTGTGTGAAAATTAATTTTGGAAAACATGCTGTATAGCTGTATAGCGAAATATGATCTGTCCAAGTACGTAAAAGAAAAGTGGCAATCAATCAAATCAATCAAATCCAGGTGAAATGTATAAGAATGGCATATATTGGTTTTTTACTCATTGATCAACGAAATAAGGGGCACAATTATTATATTGCCCATAGTGCCACTGAAAGTTGACGTATGATTTTATTTTGATATAACTTTTTGACGCACACTTTATATAAAATTATGTTGTATAGTTGCAGTACGTGTGAAAAATGTTTAGCATAACAGTTTTTTCACCTATATAGTATTATACGTATTATTATCACCTCTTATCATACGCAGATTTCATTTTTTATTATGTGTATTAAATATTTTTTTTAATATCAAAAGCGTGCATAGTGCTGATCGTAAATGCCAGGCATTCTAGTATACGGTTGATGATGGCTATTTAAAGACCATAACGCGTTTCGAAATCCATTGAATCATGCCGATAAACAGTGCGTATTATATCCTTAAAGACGTATAACAATAATACGAGCGTATTTGGAGAACGCTCTTTAAAAAGCAAACGCTGTCGCAACAGAACGACCACCCCATCCGTTTGGTTTTACGAGAACTCGTATAATTCTCACAGCCAACCGACGAAAGTTTTGAACGCAACAACTGATATATTTACTTATAATCGTTTTTTTTCTCCCGGCCTGAGCCCAAAAATACAATTTATATATATGTATACATTTCCACCATTGATTCGATCATTAAACACGTACCGTATCGAAGAGCAACAGGAGTGGGTTGAATATAATGCAATCTTACACAAAAAAAAAAAGAAAGAAAAAACAGAGGTTCCTAAACTTTTAACTAGTACGGCCCATTTAAAAACGATTTAAATCTTCTAAACCACCTATCTATTGTAAAAATATATAGATTTTTTTATAATTTTTTCGTAATTTATATAATTTTAAACTACGGATCATAAACCGAATATCCATGATCCGTAACTCTTACAATAACTCAAAAGAAACATTGAAAAAAAAAAATAATTTAACTAAATCTGTCCTTTAACACAAAATAAAATAAAATAAATAAATAAAAAAGTTAAACTATTAACATTTTAACTTCTTGTGGAAATTAAATTTGGAATTTGAAAAAAGTATTAGAATTAAGTTTTAAAATAAAAAAAAAATCAATTATAATCATATATCTCAAAAAGTAAAAATCCAATCATTATCTATTTATTACCAATTAAATCTTGATGGTCCGTGACCATAAAAAATATTTTTTTGAAAAAATTTAAAAGCACAATTCAAGTCTAACTATATTCGACTATAAATACCAAATTAGTTTCTTTTTATTTATATTATTTCTATTTATCTTGTTCTGATATAATTACGAAAAATATACTTCTTATCTACTTCAGACATTATTTTTCAAGTTCATTTTTTTAAGTTAGTACAAATTTTATCAATTTGCACATTTTCATTACTACGCATTGAAAATTCAATAATGACCATATGTTCGGAAATTTCAGCGATAGAATATATTAACGGACCGAATCAATTGAACACGTTTATAATAATATAATATTAAATGGTTAGAACTAGGCCTCTGGGATTCTAAACTTCTTATCATCAACGTTTACATTATTTATAGTCCAAAGTTAATTGAAAACGGTAGTTTAAACCAGACGACAACTCGCAGTTACTTGACATTTCGAAATTAATTGTATTGTTCTATTAATGAAAATATATTGTATCTATAACTAAATCACAGAAAATTCTATTTTGGACTATTGTGGACAGAATTACAAAAAACCAAAAGATCGATTTAAATTATAAAAAGTTTTAATACATAAATTATGTGTATCTAGTTATGACTAGAAATTAAACTACAATATTATGACAAAATAAGAAGAAATTGTACTTAATAACAAATATGATATAAATTAAATAAAAACTAAATAAAGTAAAAACTATTTATTATTATTTTGTATTTGCTATATTAAACTATTCACTATAAATATTTTAGTTTAGTTATTGTTTTTTATTATATTTTATTTCTACACGTATTTAAATCTGTATAACATAACAAAATTTATGTACTTATAATACGCACAGTATAGTATTTATTATAAAATAATAAAATCTGAATACGCAATACCGATTTTAAATACTATTTAAGTTATTAATCATTTATACATTTGAGATTGACCACACTTACCACACAATATACATTTTATTTAGAAACAAAAAGTTCTAAAAACCGGGAAAGTTACGTAGTTTAAGATAAAAGATATAACTGTTTTATGTATGTATTATGTAGAATGTTGGATGTTATAAGATATCGTGTACTACATTTTGGTTTTGAACTCACAAATCGTTACAGTTTTTGACGTATTTAATTGAGTGAAATAGAAAAAAGCTTGAAAAAAAAGAAATATTACAATAAATACACTTACGTGTATATAATAATTATATAATTGTATAATTTTTTCTTTTGGTTTCATCAGATTTATTAAAAAAAAAATACCTGTATATAAACATATAAACACAACGCTGTAAAAAATTAATTAAAATGTATCGATATAACGTACTACTACTCTATTATAATACAAAATGAACAATAATAATAATATTGCTATATAAGAAATATTCGTAGCACGGCTCGCAGGTTATGCAAAATAACACCATTCGTGCGTTGCATTGTGTATAAAGTGTATTGTATATTAAATTTTATCTTTCGTGTAAAATAAAACAAGTGACGATAAAATATATTATTATTAAATAAAACCAAAATTATTTCGAAATATTTTCATAAAACGTGGGACAGTATTACGTTATAGAATAGTTTTCTTCTTTATCGTATAAATATATATATTTAATAATGTAGAGGTAATTATTTTACAATAATAATTGTATATATGAAAAATATAAAATAAGGGATGTTTATCGAAACATAGGTACTCGTTTCATATTACATCGACATATTGAAAACGTATTTTTCACTATTAAAAAAAAAAAACATTTCATTTTCGCTATTTATATCTATATTTTTTATTACATCATATGAAACAAAACTAAAACATGAAATACAATGACCGTGGCTGTGAACAAACTCGCTTCAATCGTTACGGTTCAACAATTGTTTTAAATCTGCCTTTATACAGACTTCTACGGCCAAAACAATAAAAGGCCAATCCGACGTTTTAATTATTTTCCGTATTGATTGCTGCCAGCCGAATAAATCGAATTATTCTGGTTTGCGCCCGGCAATTTTCCTATTCGTAATCATCGAACATTTTGTCAGCCCGTTTTTTACCGGTATACCTGCTCAAAAAATGATTACCACGAACATTTACTAGTTTATATTTCTAGCATAGTACTATACATATAATTATATAGCAATAATATTTTATAAGTTAATAGAAAAAAAATAGAATAAGTTTATAGTTAATGGTTCATTTTTTTTTTTTTTTTTTACGAATCATGACCACATTTCAGAAATAAAATATAATTAAGTAGAAAGATATCTATTATTTTTTTTTAGAAATTAAATAACACGAATATAATTAACGATTAATAAAATAATGTTATTACAATTGAAGAGAAGTTATAGAACTTGTATATTTTTGACCGTGCCAAAAATTTGTTCTATGACATAGTCAGTTCATATTTGTAGTTTATTTTTTGCATATTTTGGCGATTTTTTCAAAAATACTATATTAATGATTTTTCGTGGATATAAATGCATATTTAGTATAATTAGATAATAACAATAATTGAACACAAAATCAATAATACAGAGTTCAAACTTTAAACATAAAACGTAAAACAATATTTATTAATATATCGTATGATTATCGAATAGATACAACTTAAATTTCAATATAATAGTCAGTAGAACATAAATACTTATCAAGACACTGGTGATTTTTTCCTTATATGATTATAACGCGATTACTTTTCCTTTTATGACCGTCAAAAATAAAACTCAGATTAATCCAAATACAGTAAGTTATTTAATAATATAATAATTTATTATCTATCATAATGTATATTATTATGGTACATTTTTTTATGCATATTTGTTGGCATGTTTTCGTTTTGGTTTTTTTTTTTTGTGCATTTACATGCATATTTTGCCAATTTTATCTCTTATATATATAATATTATATTATGCTTCTCATCCCTAGTTATTATTAATCAGGATGTAGGGGTACACTGTCGTCTGTCCGTTTAAAAGGTTGATATTTAACAGGTTGATATTTTTACTCGGTATATATAAATAGTTACGTAAATGGTGAATTAATAATAGAGTATAAAATATATAAATAATAATATAAATGACGAGCTTTTGAATTCAGATTATATACCATTTATTACGTAGGCTCCTGTCCCGGGAAATACCATGTGCGTATAAATATTTATAAAAAAAAAAATTATTCATTTTATTTTGGATCATGTAATGACCATTATTTTATAATATAAAATAAAATCGTTCATATATCCACCGTCCTTCCAATTTGTAAATATTTTGCCAAAATTATTCACTATTCCAATATAATTCTATTACAATATAAACGAAATTTAATGATTTTTATCATTATTTTTTTTTCAATAAAAATAATGTAGTTTAATTTAAAAATATTATTTATCGTTAGATGAAATTTCGTGATTAATTTATTACTTTACTTGGCTTATAAGTAAATATATTTGTATATACTTTACTGTACCGTGTAGATAGGTACCCACATAGCTATAATATATTTATAATTAAAATTAAATATCTATGACCTACCTAAATAACTTAATAACCTATTATATATAACGGTAATATATACTCTTTAAAAATTTCGAGTTTTTAAAACAATTATTTTGGAAAGAAAATAAATATGTTTATAACAATAATAATTATTGTGTAATTTTTCACCTTAAGTCATTTTATTTATAGAGGGAAAACGAATTTTTTAGGCTATATATAATAAGCAACAATGTTTGATTGGCATGGACTATGCACGCTTTCCGAGCAAAACGACTTTGATTTGTAACCAATAATTGTACAAAACAAACCTGCTACCTGTACCGTGTACATAATACACAGTTATTAATCAATATTAATAATATACTTCAATATCAGCAATAGCAAAAACTCATTTTGATTAATGATAAGTATCACAATAGTTTCATAAATCAATTGTATAAATCTAAAAAGAGTAACATATTACTTATTTATAAAAAATCTAATATTTTCTTTAATTTATATTAAATAATATTACGTTGAGGTTATTATATAGATAGGTACTATTATTTTGTTTACATATTTATGCGAATTGAATAATTCTTAGCATACTTATCAAAAACGAAAACATCTAAAAGTAATATTATTATTCTAAAATTAACTTTACTGAGTTTTAACTCAAATAAATCGTTATTCATTAAGTTAATATCACCAATATTCAGTTTAGTTGATTAAAATCAAATATAAAAAGTTAAAATTTACTTAACATTGACTTTGGTTAATTTGGTAGTTTTATGTACTGCATCATTTAGCAACGAAATTATATCGATTCCATTATTATAAACCGAGAGAAAAAAATATGCTATATCGATAAAATATAAGAATTTGTCAAAAACTAGCACATATTATTATCATAACTATTTAATTAAGTAAAAACCATATCTATCTAATATATAAAATAATATGCTCCGGATAAAAAAGATTGTTATTTATTGTATTACTGCTAATACAATTATTTTTGGGTACAAGAATATTGTATACGTCTACTTATTGCACATCAGCTTTACCTACTGCAATTGTCGG
The DNA here is from genome assembly GCA_025469235.1 of Pemphigus obesinymphae. Lineage (NCBI taxonomy): Eukaryota > Metazoa > Arthropoda > Insecta > Hemiptera > Aphididae > Pemphigus > Pemphigus obesinymphae. The sequence goes on from JAIPRL010000702.1 coordinate 67,705, forward strand.
TTAAAGTCTATATTATTGCAATTTAAAAACAAATCTTATACAAAACAATGAAATTATATATCTATATTATAATTAATACAATATGATAATATATTGGGTTTCACCGGGTGACGTCTAGCAAGTCTTATCGCCTCCACATAATTTCTACCGGCTTGCTGACGTCCGACAGTTATCTGTACAAGCTTACAATGAAAAAATATTTTGTGGAATTGTTGGTAATACTGGTGCAAATTGTTTTTCATTAAAACTGAAATTAACAATTTAATACCTAATGTAATTAAATTGTTTGCTCTTTAGCACAAATTTTCTTATTACTGTATCATATATCAAATATATTATATAATTGCTTCAACATGATATATATTTAAAGATTTTCATTTTTAAACATTTTTTTCGTATCGGTGTGATGAAAGTATAAATAAAAAATTTAAAAACACGAGATATCAATATTTTTAACCAGGACACCCCGGACATACAGACATAATATATAATGTTATATATTTTAATATAATAAATGTTTTTAAATGATCAAATAATACATAATTCATATAATATATCAGATGTATCAATATCGATTATTTTTCGACAATCGCAGTTATTATAATTTATCCAAAGTTTCGAAACGTTATTTACGATCATTTAACCATTGTCTCATTGTGAGTCTCGAGGCTTTCAAAACATAATGTTTTCCATTAGTGTTAAGCTGTTATCATCAATAAAAATCCAATTAATTTTACGTTGCCTGAAACATGTAAAGGTGTTACGAAAATGCCAGTATTTCCGGTGACTAATTGGGGTTTGTAGAATAGGGTTGCCGTGCCCTCTGTAAACATCAAAGGAAACCACTGCTCCGTTATTGTTTAGTGTTGTAATTATGACAATGATAATTATTATTGTCGACATGATTATGGACGAGGGTCCTGTACATAAAGGAACCGACGGGGTCACTGATTACTAACGTGGTCGTCGTTTCGGCCGTTTGGCGAGTTTGTCGGGCCATTTTACATTCCAACAATCAACAATGGAATATAGAGTTGCCCCGTGGAAATTGGTGATGCATTCCGATGTAGATTTAAATCAAACACAGAATGTATAAGTTGTGTGCCATTACGAACGAAAATAAAATAAAATAATAAATCAAAATGATTCACGACTGTTTATTAGCGTTTTATTTCTACCATACCGTCATCAATTTTGATAAATGATTGAAGTATTTTTTTTTTCAATATTTGTATGCATTACGCGGGTAATAGAATATTAAATTTTGTTTAAAAAAAATAATGTATAACTCAATATTTTTTTTTTTTTATTCTGAACGTTTTATATAATTGAATTTTGTGCGATACGCAGTGTTGTACACGTGAGTGTGACTGGTTCACTGGGTTTTCGATTGCAAACAAATGTTTAAAAATGTAATTTTTATATATACATAACATCCAGAGTTAAAAAAATTTATAATAATATTAAAGGCGTTGTTGAGTTGTTATTCAAAAATGTTTTTTTTTTTTTTTTTTAGTGTCAACATACAATTATAGTAAATATTTAATGCGTAGAAAATCCTGTTATATATATATTAGATATATATACATATTTACTCGAAAATGCATCGAAAATCTAAACATTTTGACTAAATATCACAACTATAGCCTAAAATTACTTGTAGCAAAAATTTAAACTATATACAATTTTACAAGAATTTAGAAGAAAAACAGAAATAACAAAAAAAAAAAAACATAAATTATTAGATTTTTCAATAAAAATTATAGTATCCGTAATTCGTATAATCCTCTGATTAGTGTAAGTGTTATTCATTTTAGCCATTTTAGCCTGCCCCGTATAACATAACATTAAGTGATAATCTATTGATTATGAATAAATCTATAGATAGATAATATATTCGTAGACGTACAGAAACAAAGAAACGGCGAATAATAACTGACGGTTAATTAAAAATCTCATAAAAAAATTGTTATTCTTCCGTAACTTGTTATTTTGTATATATTATACGCGTTGCTATAATAATAAACGTCAATAAATATACACAAAATATAACATAATTTTTTTGTGATATTAATAAGATCGATAAGATTATAGAGTGGCAGTTAGATACATGCATGATCCATATATTTAATATTGATATAGGTAAAATTGATATGTACACAAAATATTTTGTGGCCAACAGTATAATAATATGAGATATGGTGAAAAAAACAACATGAAATAAAATAATATAGGAGATAACATATTTTTAATTAGTTTAATTCATGGGCAATATTTAATTTTAATTTTAATTAATTTAATTAATTTTATTTTTGATACGTACTAAAAATAGTTTAAATCGATTATGTTTAATTTTTCGTAATTTTTGTTATGGTAAATAAGTCATAATAAAACTTTTGCCTATTATCCTATGTGCTAAACTATTGCGGAATATATGCCCGAGACATTTCAATGGTAAATAAGGTTTGTAGAAATCTATGAAGTCATTTGAGGTGAATCCCGTTCTGGTCTCTCTTCGACTTCTAGTATTCATGAACATTAATTTGTTTAAAAAATTTTATGGATAGAATAACAACAATAGGCAAAGTTTTTTGTGAATATAACATATTTTCTCGTAGGCCTTTCCAAGTAATTTTAACTGAAGACTTAGCATACGATAAGTTATAGGATAATTGTTCCAAAATTTTATTTATTCATGATCCTAAGACTCGATGATTTGAGGTTCATCAAAATATATAAGGAAACTATTGCAAATGAACCCAAACTTTGAGAAACATCGAATATTTTAGTAGTCGATTTCTCAACTTTAACATTCCACTTTACTTGATGTACTACTCCGGTGTATTTAGTTCATTTTATCTAAGTCGTAACATAAACGTCAGATAAATAATTTCAATTGGTTCTTAGCATGTTACTAAAAATAATAATTTCTTGTGAATAAAGCGAAGTAATACGTCAAATAATCTGAACTTTATTTCATATGACATTCAAAGATTGGAACCGAATTGAAAAGAATCGGTTCTAGAACCTAAAAGCCCTTGAAAATTTAGGAATCGGAACTAAATCCGAACCGTTATTCAAAATTTTCAAAAAATTGAAATCGGAACTGGAACTGATTTTTTTAAATGAAAAATACCAGGAGTTTTTATGGTTCTGATATTTTAGATTCTGAGCGTAGCGAGGGAGCTAGTGGGTTTACAATTATGTTTATTTTTATTTTTTCTTATTTTTCTCTAAACACTTTTTCGACCAGAAGAAGTGCTCCGATTTTTACAAGCTTACATTACTTCCTGTAGAAAATTGCATGTAATTGATACTTTTAAGAGGTCATTTATTGATATTATCAATAGTTTTTAATGTGTAAAGTAAAACTAGGAAAAAATAAGGAAAAAACGACAAATATACGATTTTGTCAAATCGAGATTTCTCATTTCTTCATATTTTCGAAAAAAATGACTTGAAAATCTTGAAATTTTCATCGAATATTTAATTTAGTAATATAATTACGTTGATTAAGCTTTTTTTTATCTTTTTTCAATTTTGAGCTATTTATATACATTTTAGATTTCGAGGTTTCTAAGTCCTAAAATGAGATAATTTTGGGGCTTATAGCTTGAAAATTTTATAAAACGTTAAATATACATTACTCTAACTAAATTAAAAAAATCTCGAAAATCCGTAGGCACAATTTTTTTTTTTTTGTAGTAATTTTAATTGTTTCTAGAAAATGGCCAAAATTGAGGTATTCAACTCCAAATTAATGGTAAAATGAGATTTCAAGACCTGAAAAAATTTAGTATAACATTAGTCATGCGTAAATTTAAGTAATTAAAAAAAAACTGACGGAAAAAAAGTATTTTAGATTCTGAGCATAGTTAGTGATTTTAATTACAATGATGTTTATTTATTTTTTTTATTCTGTTAACTAATTTTCTACCAAAAGAAGTGCTCCAATCTTTACAAGCTTACATGGTTTCTTTCAGAAAATTTCATCTAGTTGGTGTTTTAGAAAGGTCATTTTTTGATTATCTTAACAGTTTTTTAATGCGTAAGGAAAAACTACCAAAAACTGACGAAAAAAAGGTAAAAATACGACTTCGTCAAATTCAGATTTTTCATTTCTTCGTAATTTCGTAAGATCACATTTATTTCTACAATTTATTTTTGATGTAATGTTAAACATAGGTAGGTACTGAGTATATAACTAATATTAAGAGTTATGAATACTACACCGAAGCTACGCTCAGAATCGTTTTATTGAATGCTATGATTTATCATTGCTTTCAAATGCAAAACATCAACCAAGAGTATCCTGCCCAGTAGTGAAGTGCATCCACCCCTACTGACACCCAACGAACAAAGTGCACATTTTTTTTTTTTATATTTGACGTTTTAGATTGAAAAATTATATATTTTTCGTAAAATTTAGTTTTATTATATTCCTTATTAGAGGTGATAATTTTTCATAAAATTGTATGCAAAAAGCCAAAAGTTGTGTTTAAACAACTATAACATAAAATAAAAAAAGTCTAAACCAAAATATACAAAGAATTTTTTGTTGTTTTAACTAGGTATTGGTATTATGTCGTTAGTATTTGATGATACAACAATATTGTATGTATATTTTACTATGCTCATCACAAATAACTGTATTTTTTTTAAATTATTCTCTTTTAGGACTATTTTTTACAGTGATATTGTAAAATACGATAGAAGGCATCTATACAGAGTCTTGATGGCATTTCTGCAGCTCAGAATGTCTGCAGTTCCTCCAATTTAGTATGGTGCAACATGTAGCCAACATATATGTACATGGGAGAGGCACAAACATTACAAAAAATTACTCTTCGACACTTGGATTTGAACACACTATCTTCGGAACAAATAATTAAAATTAAAATATTTTAAAATATTTTACGGGGTTATATTAGAAATGACCGTACAATACTTTATACTTATATTATATTAAAAATATGAGAAGAATGTTTGGGTTGAAGTATTTGATATTCTAATATTATCAAAATATTTTTTTAGGAAATGAACATGAAATATTGTACACAATATTTCAAATATATTTGGATTTATGTATTTTGAGTACAAGTATTTTCAAAATGATACAACAATATTTTTAATAAAAAGGATATATTTCCTTCAAACATTAAGAGGATGCTACATTATAAAATTTTCTTAGGTAAATCGTACATTCGTAATTAAAATACTGCTACAATGAGTATAGTTATTCAGACATACATTTTACATGGTTCAAATCATGAACAATTTTTCGATATTACGTTGGAATTGGATTTTTAATATAATGTTTAATTTTTATATTTTATACAATTAAATATTAACCAGATACGTATTTTTGCTATGCTATATTTTTAATTTATAAATACAGTTTTTAAAAATTGGTTTCCGACAAATATCGTTTTTTAATTACTCATCTTTCAAACGGTGAAACAGATTTGTTTCTACGTATTTTTTTTAAAAACTACGCGGCATTTGAATTGCGTAAAGATGTTTTTTATTAATAAATACCACGAATATACAATAATATGAAATTATATTAGCAAGTAATTTTTTTTTTTTATTTCGTAAAAATTGCCTATACGAAATCCCTTAAGACTGATATGTATATCGACATCTTAATACACCTATAATACGCTGCGTGTGTATATATACGAATGTATATCTCAGTATTTTACCTCACAATCATGCATTGCAAAAAGATATATGCATTATGAATTACAAAATGGTTTTTTTTTTTGACGTTCATGTAAGTTTTTTTCTCTTGTCAGTTCAAAATCACTGTATATGGTATTGAATGAAAAAAAAAAAATAAAAATATTACGGTTATAAATACAAACTATCAATTATTATTAATGCAATAAATATTAGAATATATGTATATTATGTATATGCTGTCCCGGAAGTTTGCTCGCGATATTTGTAGTAATAATTATTTTTGCGTCGCTTTACCGACACGCGGACATTATTCACATCGTCCGCGAATCGTAGTCGGACGGACGGACGTACGAGTAATGGCACGTGTGGTGGTTGGGGGAAGGGGATGAATGACGTTTTTGTGTGTGACGATTGTACGTGTACGATGATTGTCGTTCCGTTAGGGCGGGTGGGTAGTTTGGGTGCGGGGGAACGATAGTTTATTCGTTGATAGGGTGTGTTTTGGGGGAGGGGACGGTCGATGGTGGTGGTCGATTTAATCATTTCCCCACGACAACGGACCCCCTCCCATGTACACCGTTCCACGGTCACAAATCCTTCATACATCCCCCCCGCCGACTATCAAACTGCACTCCGATCCTGATACATCCTCCCCCCCCCCATCGTTGTTGTTATTCTGCCGAGGTTTCTCCTCCTACTTTCGCGGCTTTTTCATGGCACCAAAAAACACGCTGTAATGCAGTGACCGCACGACGATATCTACGTATAATACGTGTGCATTACATACAAGGTGTTTCTGTAATGAGTACCAAAAGTGTACACACCCACCGTGTGAGGTCATCGCGTGACGAAATATTCGAAATTTTTTTTCTTTCGTTTTCACTCGTAAGACGTTACGCTTCAAACGGCAAACTAAACACACCGCGACGTGACTTTCGAAATTGCAAAATTCTCATATGAATCGCAGTGCGTCACATCATTTTCACAAGCCGTTTACGCTTATAGGTGTCACCCAATCTTCCGTGATTAAAAACTTGCTCGACACCTAAATTCGTACGAGAACTGTACAGGAATATGCCTTGGAATATTTATTTTAACATTGATAACAGAATTCTAAGAAAAAAAGTCGAAAATTCCGAGTTTTTAAGAAAGAAAATTATTTTTTAAATATCATCATTATTATACCATTATATCATTATACCATGATGCTGAGTATATGTTTATACTGGTAATGGAATTTTATAGATGTCACTGTTGTTAATTTTTTCAAACTATTCGATTATCACAGTAAAGGTACACCGTGGGAACCGACAGAATTTCCACATGCTGTATTTGCCAGGGCTGATTAGAATACCTGAAGTCATTTCAAGAGGTAAAACAAGATCTTTGGAAGTAGTTAATCACTACAAACAAAAGATTCCTTTAGAAACTGAATTTGCTTCCGTGGCTCATATGCCATTATCCTGTACAATCAAGAAGATGCAATTTGTGTAGTATAAAACGAAACCCATATCGTACCAAATGGGGAGTGTACAAGTTGTAAAGTTGGACTATGCATGACAAAAAATAAAAATTGTTTTAAAAAATATGTTATTAAACAATTATTTTGTATTTTTATAAGTTATAAATTTTTTTTTCTATATTATTAATAATAACTATTATTTTATATTACTACCTAATAAATACATTGATTATTAATGACATTAAAGATCATAGATTTACATTATGAGTGTGTTATTTTACATTACCTAGTGTGAAGGTGTTTTCTAGGACCAACCACCTCACCCTTTCTACAATTTTCGAGAAAAAAAATTTTTCCATATTACTCAATTTTATGAATAATGATTAAGATAAAATTTACAAAAATGTTTATATTCAATGTCTTTCCCTTAATTCGTGATACAATGAATTAATAGATGATTTTAAAATTAATAGGTACTATCACTAGTGCATAGGTGCTTAGTGAAGTTATTAATTATGACATTTTTTATAATTTTTATTCTACTTTGAAAAAATTGAATTTTTATATTTATTCTTAGAATATTTATATAAATAAAAAAAAAATACACTTTTAATTATATTTCCTACAAAATTCTCATAGAAATCGACGTGAAACCTCATTTTTTTAATTCCAGTAACATCAGGCGATATGCTGACACTAGTAATTGTCAAAATCATGTGAAAATTAACACAAATTAAGTTATATGTCGATTAACATAAATACTTTGCAGAAAATATCATGAGTATATTTTCTTTTTAAATTTATATCAATAATCTACGAAAAAAAATAAAATATCTTATTTTGAAGTTGGAAAATCATTTCAAAACTGTTATCGTTTCAGTTATAAATATATAATATATATTATATATCATATATATTATATAGTATATATTACTCAGTACATATCTATTTATTCTAATGATATTATTCACTTTGAAATACTTGAAATTTTTTTTTGAAATAAAATAAACCTAGGTTTGAAAGTATAAAAAAATTGCAAATATTTCTTGATTTAAACATCTTACTGAGTTGTGTGTACATTTTTGATACACATTTTAGACACATCCTGTGAATGTATGTGACTACAGGGAGTAAAGTTGGGGAATGAGATTACCATGGATGCACGAGGTAGTGTTGCGGAGAGGGGGAATGATTATACTCCTGTTCACCAACTCCTTAATCTAGATACATTAGATAACCGTAGACAAACCTCTGTTTTTGAGGAGAACTGGAATTTCGTGTAAGTAGAATTCCGGAGAAAAATATTTTTTAAAAAATTGAATCAATTTTCAATAGAGAAAAGTGTAAAAATTGTTTGGTGGTAAAGGCCAATATGTCTGCAGATTTATTACCTGAAACACCAACGAGGCTGGGTATCCACAGAAATCGCATCCTTTTATTGAAAGGGAAGAGTTTCTGGACAAAAGAAAAAACATAGACTAAAAAAAGACTTAAGGATATTATGAAAATAAAGCTGGGAGTCTAAGATGATTAATATATCGTTAGTATCGATTATAAAATTAAAAGGAATTTTAATGATGCAATTATAGCATAACATTAAATTGTGAGTAAATGGAATTTATCCAAGAAGGAGAAACTGAGTTTAAACATAAACAAGTAGGTGATATTTTAATAGTTATTTCGTACCCTATAATAAATATAAATTATATTATTATAAATTTTAAAACAATAATATATTATTTAACTATAAAATTTTGAAACTAAAAATGCTTTTTTATTTTTTTATGGGTAGGGCTCAAAAATGACCCTTTCGAACAAGGTCCTAGACGGCTTATGTTTATTTTCCGCCCGTTAGATACTGATGGTCCTGCATACATATTGTAGCAAGTTTTTGGCAAATGTACTTTATTTTTATCTAAACCGTTAACTATTTAAATCTTGTGTAAAAATATAATTATATATTACGCACACAATGGGAAGAGAAATAAACAGTTTTATGTGGCGAGTTTTGAATGCATATTTCAATCATGAAATATATCATATTTCAAATATGCAGAAAAAAAACTAAATATTTTATTAAAATAGCATTATATGTTTAAAAATTGTATGTAATTTGGATCATTATATAAAAATATCAAACTAATATAATAAAAGCATTGACAAAAATAATTGTGCTCTATTCCAAACTGAATTTTCGAATGCATGCAAAACATACTACTATATATAATATATATATATATATATATATACATATATTCCATCCATTTTAAGTGCAAATATTTATATATTTATGTGTAATATATATCGTATAGTAAATAAATAAAATAAATCATACGTATATACCTATATTACATATATAAATTAAACATATTATATACATTTTTTTAATATAAATTTTGTGTGATGTTTAATGTGATTTGTACGATCCATTTTAACTGATGAAACGCAATGAATTCGCCTTGATGTAGAATAGTGGGGCACGTGAGTTTAGTAAAATGCAATAATACTATGGAATTTAAAGCTTATACGGTTTCATCAAACAGATTGATTGAAATTCTTTCTACTAAAAAAAAAAAAAATAATAATAATAATAATAAATGGAATATCCTTTAGTTGAGTTTACTATATTATAAAATATTTTTTTTTGTTAACTTATACTTGTGCGATTATATATTTATATATCTGTATTGGGTATATTTAATTATGATATATACAAGTAAATTTTTCGTATTATATACTATGTAATTTATGTTTATCAAGCTTAATATGAATTATAGCTGGGTCAATTTTTAATAAAAAAAATATATACAATAAAATTCATAGAAGAGTACTATAAGTTTTCAAATAAAAAATTGCATTAGGGAAGATCTCTACTGGTGGATTTTACATAAAAAATACGTATTTTTTGCCCATCGTAGCGATTGATTGAAACGTCCTATAACTATATTTTTAAAACTGATTGAAATTTGTTAACAACTTTACTTATAATCGATTTTTTTTAATTTTTAAATATTTTTTTCCAATTTATCCTAAAATTAAAAATTGTTTTATAAAATTAAAAATTACTAAATATTTGTAAACCAAAAATTATAATATTTGATGTAATAATAGAAAAAGAAAAAAATTCGATGATAAGTCGATTAGAAGCACTTTTGAATAATGAAATTTATGAAACGTCTACGATAGATTTACGTGCTCCTGTGCATACGCCAGCGGTGTGTTCACTTGGTGTGATGTGTGATATACTTGCATTTATAATAGTTAACTTTTACAAGGGAAATTATTGTTAATAACCTATACTGAAAAATACGAAAATTGCTATTCGAAAAAAAACATATTCAATCAGATATATAAATCGTAATTGTACAAAAAAAAAGTTTAATAATTTACAAAACCATTTTGCTCAGCATCGAAAAAAACCCAAAATATTATATTCCTCACATACACATAAAAACATATCGTATATCAAAAATAATTCGTTTCGTAATTTAAATTAATAATAATAATCGAAGAATAAAAGTTATTCGTATAAATTCCGGTAAATCGACTGACTGGTTTCCATTTATAATTGTTATTAATAGTAATTGCTGTATAGGCTAAATGTTAATAACAACAAAATGTATTGTAACAGTGTGATGAATAATAATGGCTATAATTCTTACGAGTGCCCTGAAATATTAATCAATCAATCATTCGGTTCGCAAACAGGTAGTTCATAGACCCTTATTATTTATTTTACATTCCGAGCGTATCCAGGAAACTATGATTTTACAATAATATTTTTTTATTTTATTTTTTCTGTGAGCAACTTTTCGACCCGAAGGGGTTAAGTAGGAGTTTGGAGTGTATATATGTTATCGATAGAAAATTGGTGTTAGGTGATAGTTTTAAGAGGTTATGTTTTAATATTTCTAATAGTTTCCTTAAGCTTGGCGTAAAACTATCTTTTATACGAAGTAAATAATGCACAATATAATGAAATTATGAAAAATATAGTTTTCTATAAATGCATACATACATATTACTTACATATACAAACACACATACGGAATTGTTTTCAAGCTGGTTTCAATTATACTGCTCGTAATCGTGCGAGTATTTATCGAATGCAATGATTTATCATTGCTTTCAAATCTAAAATAATAGTATTATATTATCCTGTCCGAGTACAAAAGGGACGATAGGCCCACTTTTTCCATATATACACTATCCGATGTGCGAGTTGCTTCCACGGTTTTTTAAAATTTAACCTATGCATATTTTTCATTTTTAACAATGTCGATAGGTAATACAATATAATATAACGAACGTATTGGTCATTGATATTTTGAAGTTTTCAACGTATTTTAATTTGAATGTATATTTTTTATCGACAGTATAAAATCAGATTTATTTTCACATTAGCAAAGGTCTGAAAGATTTTTTTCCATTTATATGTTGAAACGGTCCAAAAAAAAAAAAAAAAATCATTTTAGGAACCACTGAACTGTAAAAATTATCAAAACAATATTTTCCATTGTCGTACGATTCATATATATAAATAAATGTATATTTCGAAGAAATACAAAAAACTCGTATCGAAATTATGTCTCGATTGTGGAACACGGCTGCGGCAGGATTATGACTATTCCATACCGACCGTATATCCAAGTCCGGTCCTATTTGACCTCGGACTTTTTATTTTTCGCGTATATACATTATTATATATATATATTATATTAATTTTTTTTACCGTCGATTCCCGAGGGACGCACGAGACCTGACCGAAGAAAACTTTCGGATATTAATCTATTTCCACGACCGTTCGCACTAGGTTTCCAATGATTTTTTTCCTGGCACAAACGCGTTACACTCGGCAAACGTCTCGTGGGACAAATTTTAAACGAACGGCGAAAACGGCGGTCCGGGAACGTGCGCACAGACAAACGCTTATACGTGTGTTGCGAAATTTTAAACGGAGAAATATAAGAGAGACCCGATCTGCGTGGTCATGTGGACATGGCACGATTTCACGTGCTTCGATATTACATAAAATATATAATATATATATTATGAATATAGTGATTTCGACGAAACGTTGGAAAAAAATGTGTATACCCTTGGGTACTTCCCCGGAGTCTCACTCCTCCCGAAAAATTGCCGAAAACTTTTTTTCGTTCTATTCTTAGACACTGCATCGGCCCCGAGTTTTCTGTAAAAGTGCAAAAAATTTTCTTCCATCATATTGGTGTTTGTTATATTGAATGATATTGAAGTAATATTATAATACACATGGTTATGTTATATGATATTTGATGTATATATAACGTGAACGAAAAAAAAAATTGGAAAATATAAAATTTTCCAACAGAAAAGAAATAAGCTGAGGATAAAATTTAATAAAATAATATATATGAGTTGATGATATTTCGTTACACACTAAATAAATATTTAAAACTTTAATAAAAACCAATTAAACATAAAACTGAGGTCCATGTCACCAACGTTTCTCCTTTTTTGAATTTTGGTATTGACCAGAGGTAACTGTTAGATTACCGTTGGTATTCGTTAGTTCAGAAAAAATTTTCGTCAGTGCACTTATCCCGTTTTATGTATTCAGTACATTTCTGTACGAAATTGGAATATAAAAAATTAGTGACATTAATTGAATTTTAATTTAAAAAAAAATTTTAAAGGTTTAAATTCAAATTTTTCTTATGGCAAATAAAATGATATACTTTTTTAACAAATAGTTGCCACAAGTTAATACTATTACATCTTTAAATTTTTTTTAAGCTTTTATAGGCTTTTTACTTTCGGCCTTTGGATTATTTAAACTTAATTGATTTCGATTAATTATTTGAATTAACTATTTTTTTTTCTTTATTTTACCGTGTAAAAACATTTTTAATTAAGTACTTATTTATATTTATATTATTTTATCAAATTATAAATAATTATTTTAATACATTTATATAAAAATAACAAAAGTATAAATAAAATTAACTATATAATAAACTAGGTTTTTGTTAATATATTCCTTAGTTTACTCAGTTTTTTTTCTATTTTATATATTTTCCAAGGCTTTAACGAGTTAAAATAAGTTAAATGTTATTATCATTGTTATTTTTTTAAATACATTTGATTTTAACTGTATAAAAATATAAAATTCAATATTTCAATAGCTTAACGATTTAATTTTTACGACAGAATAACGTAAACCGACTTTATTATTTTTTACGTACAATTTTTTTAATGTACAACAATTTTAATAAAAAAAAAAAATACATATTTAATATAATTACATTTTTATGTTTAGTTTTAGTTTACTTATGAGTTGATTCTTCTTCTTTTTATTTACCATATAACTATTTCAACTATTTAGAATTGACCAAATTTCTAATGATTTGATTATAATAATAATATTAAACGTCTTGATTGTACAAATTTACCTCTTAATCAATAATGTTATATGATTTATTTTGAATCATTATAATATTAGGTATTAAAATTTCAAAAATTGCCAATTAATATATTTACATACTTAAATAGAGTAGTTACTTTGTAAAAAATAAATAAAAATAAACTATAATGCTAACTTTTAACTGATAACTAGATTCAATTACTTTTTAGTCAAATACTAAGTTTTTTTGTTTTAATTTTTAACTTAAGTTTAACTTAGATTTTAGTTGACTAATTATTTGTGAACTTAATTTATGAATTAAGTGAATTTGCTTGACAAACTTAACTAAAACTAATTTAAGAAAATCCTTGTTATTTTCCTAGCCATTTCGGATTTTTCAATATAATTATTCAGTCTAATGGTTTTTTTTTAATTATCATTAATTTAAATACACATACTCAAAAAACATATAAAAGACTAGATTACTATACTTAAACCCTTTTAACCTATTTAGGGAACCCTTTATTCTTTTTGATCTCCAACCCTGTAGTATATTCGTTCAGTTTCTGAGTGTACATTAATTATTTCCATTGTAATGTGATGGAGTCCTCGATTTATAAATATGCTCACATAATAATCTATACATTCCGTCAATGTGCCATACGTTCTATCGTTTATACCTATATTAAGCAATAAGAGATATTCGTATATGGAAGAGGTTTTGGTATGATATGCGTGGACATTTTTATTTATTTTTTAACGTGTCAACATCGTGAGCTTTTTGGTAAACGTTACGATATATTTAACGGTAACAACAGCTCTAATGGCTATACGTATTCGATACTGATGTAATATTTATATAAATAAACCTTAATTGTTTTTAATATAAGTATAATTCTTGACATTCATTGAAAGATTTATTATTATTATTATTATTATTTTTTTGTTAATAATTTTTTCCTATAATCATATCCGACTGAATAGTAAACATACTTTGCATTTTAACTATATTAATTATCACAGTATACACATACAATAAGTATACATACATATTTAGCTAAATAAACAGGTATGTTCTCAAGATTACGCATTACGTCGAGTTGGGAACCGTGGAAGAAACAACTAAATTTCATTGGTACAATAATCAATGCACAATAACATTGATAACTATCGACATGTCGAATATATGTCTAGCCACACACATAATATAATACTTGGGATATTGAACGAAGAACTTTAACTTGAATTGTGCAACGAGCGTCGCCCGTTAGACTGCAAACATAATGTTTTTTTTTTTCTAGACTTTTTCGTTTTTCCAGATTTAATTGATAATGTTTATTAGAACGCAGACAAATAAAATAAAATAATAGAATGTCATGCGAAAAATCATAATTAAACCGGTTTTTTCGACCTCTATTGTATCTATTGTGTATTCCTAATCTGCCACTTCATAGGTTAAAACTAATTATTTTAGAATAAATTTAATTTAGATCCCATAATGATGAATGAGCGGATTTTAATAATTTTGCCTCAATACAACATAAATCTAAAAATAAATAAAAAATTAACAGTATTTTAAAATTTAATGTTTCCTTGCAATATTATAAAACAAATCAATATTATGTATCATTTATAATATTTTACTCAGTGATAGTATTCATTGACCTTGATAAATATATATACAGATTGAGAACATTATATTTAAATTAATTCTATTTATATAGTTTCCTTCACATTAACTTGATTTTTATACTCGTATTATTCAAATTTATGCGTGCTAAAACTAAATTTATAAGGAAAGCAACTATATTTCTGTGTTATTACACTTTACGTTGTATATCGTAAATTTTGAAATTTTATAATCCATAGAAAGTTCAAGTTTGTCTTGTATTATGGTTTTCAATTTATTTTCAAATGCCTGCATTATAATATTATAAGTATAGTTATAACGCATAAACCGTGTATTATTTATTGAACAACTGAAACAGCTGTTAAATGTAGAACGGTTTTTATACATAGATAAAATAAATTATGATCCATTGAAACGGAATAAGAAATACAACATCGTGAATAATAATTAATTATACTGATCTTTTTCAGTAATAACATATTTTGATAATATTATATGTAAAAAAAAACAGTACTTTTGAACAATTTATTGAAATAAATACAAAATATTGAAATATATTTTATACGCGTAATTACTTTATTACAATAATATTATTAAAATTGGCGGGTTTTATAAAATTCCCCAAATACCAAATTACTATGGCAGCTATTGTTGATCGTAATAAAACCTATAAAGTGTAGTCAATGACAATGTTCAAATAACTCGGTTTATAAAGTTCGTAACATTTGCAAGTTTGGTGGAATCCAATAGTTTTGGTAATTGGTCATTTAACATTAACTTTCGTTTGCATTATCTGTAAAAAATATTTGTTAAAAATGTCGAAAAACCCACCGAACGATGATAAATCTAAGAAACAACTCACCCTAGTTGAATCCGGATCCGATTTACAGGCCGTCGTTCAAGAATCGTTACGAATCTTGACAGATGCTCAAATATATTTACCTGAGAGAATCGATATGGTTTCAATGTTTTCCAATATGACAATGCAAGATAACTTCGAAGAGACTATGCTGCCAATGTTAATGCGACTTTTGCAGCCTATATTGAGCAAAGAAGTACTGTATCCATTTGTTAAAGAAATGTGTGAAAAATATCCAAAATGGCTCGAGGAAAACGAGCCAATATTAGATAAAAAAAATTTTCGATAATTATACAGAGATATTTGGTTGTATGAAAGAAATCAAACACCATTTTGAAAAGCAAGATGATACTGACGACGATGTGACTAAAGTAAGGAACTTTAATGAACTCTTGGAGTTACTAAAGAAATCGTGGAAATATGGTCAACTCCCGCCAAGTCTATTAAGAGACTTAGACACAGTCCCCGTACCGGAATTCAGTGGTCAATGCAACCTTATGTAACAGATTTTTGGTTTTGTGTATATAATGTTATCAGTTTAATAAATTAAATCTGAATTTTCTACATTTAGATATAGGTACGTAAAAGGGTAGCAGATATTACCGATGTGATGTAATAAATAAACCGAAAAACATAAATAATAAAACATTCAGAATTTATAAATCTCACTAACTTTTCAGTATTTCAATATTTTTTTGTATTTTTCACTAATTCATTAAAGATTCAATTCAATGTTCTATTACCTGTTTTTACACAAATATACTTGCTGTATTTCATTTTGTATATAGTTCCTTTTATGTATTTTATAAAAATTTCCTGTTTGGGTGTCAATAAATTAATAATATAAATAATAATAAAGGTAATTCATTATGCATAACATATATTGTGTTATACATACATGAACGTTAATATATGTGAGTCGTAATCAATAAAAATTTTCCATACATTTTCCTAGTAAAACTTACTGCTAGAAAAGAACGTTTTTTTCCAGTTCTTCCAAAAAGTTCAATATGCATTTTATCGATTTGTATTAATTTACATTTAAGTACTAAATATAATTTAAAAAATAATTTCTTGTTCTTAATTTTTTTTTTTTTTAAATAAACTTAATTTTAACGATTAGTAAATTTAACAAATTTAAAATAAATTGTCCTATATAACCTAGAAAAGAGGTATATAAGTTCATTCACAAATTCAAAATAGTAATTGGATATCAAGTGCTTCAAATTTTCACTTAATGGTTCAAAAACATGAAAAATCCAACAGGCATAATTGTATTTTACAAAATACCTATTTTAGATATTGTCGATGATTATATTATTATTTTTTTAAGTTCATTACCTTTGTCACTTTTCAATGTAACATGAAAATATATTTAAAATATTAACTATAATTAAGAATTTAAATTTAAATTAAAAGGTTAATTTTTTTTAAAAAAATTTATCTTGTTAATTAACTTTCGCATATACATTACAACTGTCTATATAATTTCAAATTTCATAATATTAAATTCACATTGAATTTTACTATTAATATTTATTTAAATAAAAATTCAGTATTCAAAATTAAATAAATTAATTTGAATTTCAGTTGACACTAATTATTGAATAGGAACAAATAATTCACGATTTTTACGAGTTTATTATATTTTAATCTAAATTCAATGCATTAAATTATTTATTAAAAATTAAATAAAAATATTATATTATATACTTACAATAAGAAATATCACCGCCCATTTTTTTTTTTTTTTTTTTTACATAATTCAATAAAATTAAGGTCTTATATCAAAATTATATTGAACTCTTTGACTCATACACATCGAGTATTAGTAGAGTACTTATCTTTATATTTTTTTTTAAATTAATTTTTATGTATCGAAATTATTCAACAAACTATTCTAATAAGTTTTATTTTTCTTTATACATTAGTTGATGTTATTATATAGCTTTAATAGTTTGTTAGGTGCTTAAAATATCACCACTATATATGCATTGCTAAAAAAATAAAACAATTTAAAAAATAATGTAAATGAGAACAAAAGATATATGATTAAATTTTATCGAGATAATATAATATATGGATTTAAAGGGTGAAAAAAATATTAAATCAATGTGATACCATAGTATTAATAATCCCTGTTGTATTAAAATATCAAATGTAAATAGTTGTACTTCTAAAACTTCTTTGAAAGTTATCGTAGACACAATTTTTTTTTATCATATTTATTAAAACAACATCTAGATAATGTTTTTTATATTTTGTATTTTATGGATATTTTCCTTATCAGTAAATCAACGTATACATTATAGCAGGATCTCCCGAAATTTTGAAATCACGGCAAGTATCCATCAATAGGAAATTCCCATTATTATTTTCGTGTTATGTAATGTTTTTATGAATTTTGATATTATGAAAATACTGTAATATTCGCATTCCTAATGTAAACATAACTACTCTTATTATGAAACAGTGTGGTCAAAAATGTGGAAAACAATGGAATTTCTAAATTTGCGATTATCGGCCGCGGTTTTAAAATATCGGAGTGAATTATTTTATTTTATTTTTTTCATTTACTCGCATTCGTATTTTGCAAATAAAAAAACATAAAAACAAAAAAAAAACGACGTGCCAAATACATAATTTCGTTCCGAATTTAATATTCTACGTCGTCCTATATAACAGACACACATACCTGTACATTCGCATGTTCGTAATATCGCTTGAGGGGTACTCGTGAGTACAATATATTTGAATTGAAAATATTGTTATAACGTTGATTTTGTGTTCCGCCGTCCGACGATAGTTTCAGAAAACGCGTTACACGTACATCGTGAACTATTGTTATAAACGAAAAAGAACAAAAAAAAACCCGTGAAAGGAGAATAAATTTACGGAACATAATATCTAATATTATATTCGGTGTATATAAAGGTACTTTATATAATATTATCATGTGTGTGACTGTACGACGGAATATATACGTACGTTAAAGTGTAATATATGACGTAGACGGTTAGGTTATATTGGACCGTGTGTCGTGAAACACGTGATTGAGTGTAATAATTTTCGAATACAATAAATGGAAAACGTAAATTGTCATTATTGTACGCAACATGTGCTGCATAAACATAACGAGAACGCACTATATTATATTCGTTTTATTCGCCGTTCGTTCTCTGCGTAAGTTATATATAAATATATATATATATATATATATATGTGTGCGTGTGTGTGTGTGCGTGTGTCTGGTGATGCCCGTTCTTCAGGCGGTATTTCCCGTCAAAGTTGAGTAAATTTAGACGCGAATGCCGTGAGATCCGCCGTCGAAACCCCCGGGGCGAGGTGCCGACGACAACTATACACCGTGATACATAATATTATTATAGTAGCTATATATCGGTTCCGGCGTAATGTCATACGATAAAAATCCGCCTACATGTTTCCTCGATCTCATTCGATTTTCCTCTGGAGCATATTTCCAGGACGCGTACGCCTATTACCTATATAATATTATATTATAATAATATATCGAATGCGCACAAATACGTAGCACAGAAATAGGTGTTTCTCTGCCATATACGGACGCGCAGTTATAATGATAAATATAGGGCAGCCATACGGGGCTCAAACTAACTATAGGGCAAATTTTTCAAACTTAAAATCATTGTGACCGGATACAAAAAATGTCGTATTATTATCGCGCCGAACGAATTAATTATATCGGCATTTTATTCATTTATTTATATAACTCTTGAAAATTAACATAATTATTGTTATTATGAACATCGTACAGTTTAACCAGTCTTGTAAAGTATTTGAGTAAATATATTTAAATACTTCTCGATACAATTTCGTACAATAGGTTTTAATTTTAATCAATTTCATTTAATCAAAATTAATTTTTAAGCATGTTTGTGTAGTATAATTTTAAATTTACTTTATCCTTTAATTTAATATTAATTTACAGTATGATGAATAATTGACAGACCGAGTTACGGAGATTTATATAAAAATGTGGGTAATGGGTATAAGTGTAATAAAGTCATATAATATATAATATTATAGTCATATGATCACAACTGTTTCGCGCGGATGATAATAATCGTCCGTGTGAAATATGTCTTAAAATAATAATTGTAATATCGTCGGAAATACAACGAAACATCGTAACTCGAATGACACGGGTTTGTTTCGTCTTATAATAATTTTATTATTAGGTATATTATATTTTAAAAGAACATTTAATAATAAATATAATAAATTATATTAAATAACATTATGCATAACACGGCATGATAAAATATATGTGAAAAATGTTGGGAAAAATAATTATTAATTTTTAAAATATTGTGAAACTAAAATCAAATCGTTGTAATAATTTTAATATTTATTATAGTATTACATCAAATAATTGAAAATATGTAGTTGAGTGATACAGAGATTTTAAGACTTTAAAAAAAATATAATTTAAATAATACGACTGTTTTAATAATTTTAAGCTGTACAAATGTACAAAAGTATTTGTATTTAAATACATACCAAGTATTTGTGTTTGTTCTTAAATATTGTTTTTAAAAAAGTATTTGAAGTATGTCTTAAATACATTGTATGTCAATGTATTTATATTTCTATTTAAATAAAAATTTATAAGTGTTTTTTACAAGAATCAGTTTAACACATTTATAGAAATTGTTCACAAGTCGAAGCTTGGGTCCATATTTGAGAGACGCATTATACATCAAATGATTTTAAATAACCATTTATACCTTTTCATCAAAGTTCAGAAATATTAACATCTGAACATTATAGATAATTTTGTATTCGATATTAACCTTTTCACTGGTGCACTGTTTTTTTTTCATTTGTCACCCGGCAATGCTGAGGGTTTTTGATTTTTTGTATATTATTTTGATTGTACCTAAATAATATGGTAATCTTAAATCATATGTTTAAATTTAAAAATAAAATTATTATTGACTGAGATATTTAAGTTTTAAAATCATATGAAACATAACACGCATTATTGCTTACTTTAATAAAAATAATAAAACACCATTATACATATTATCATTTTAAATAGCTTATTAAATATAAAAAATTCAATCACGTTTTATAAAAATAATGTTTAAATATTAAGTGATAACAATTATGTTGATAATACGGTATTTTGCATGATGACCACATTAAAAAACAATTCAAATGAAAAAAATTTTGAAATGCCTCTCATAAATCGAAAAACAAAGATTAGAACGGCTTTTTTTTGGTTCAAATTCATTTAATTTTGATTTATTTTTCAGTATAATCTTATATATCAGTATAAAGTTTGTAAAACGATTATTCGATTTTATAAACAACAGAACGTACTATTACGTCTGCAGCAGGCAACGGTACGTTTTCATCTGACGTATTACTACGATTAATAAAATATGTATATTTTTTTTAGAAAAAAAAGTACACATTAAATTATCTTTAAAAAATGCCTACATATAAAAATTGAGATGTCGTTTAAATAGAAAAAACAAACACTTTTTATATAAAACGTTCATTGTATACAATATAGTCTAAATACAGAATATATATCTGCATAATAAATATTAAAATTATTCATATTTTTTTAATATATGTATATACGAGTTATATTAATAGTATTACTATTTTCTATATAGTATAAATATTATTTTTTGAAATCATAAAAATATTTTCGTTTTTTTTTTCGTAAAATTGTTTTTTCAACGTAGTTTAGTGTCATTGTCAAACACAGTTGGTATATAACTATATGTCCTAATATAAATGTCTTGTTCATTTACCAGATAAATAATTTTCAAAAAAAATATGGTAAATTTGTAAACTTCGTCTCTTAATTTTTTACTTCATCCTTAGTTATTTGTTTTTAATAAAATTAATGTATTATATTTTATTATATTTATATATTTGATATAAAATTAACACTTTTTTTCTGATAAAATGTACAATACTTGATTCAATGTTGGGCATAAAATATAATTAATACGTTTTTTCTTGACGTTTTAACAAAGCTTGTTCGTTATTTTTTCCATATTAATCTAACTAATTTACAATG
Organism: Pemphigus obesinymphae; assembly: GCA_025469235.1. Classification (NCBI taxonomy): domain Eukaryota; kingdom Metazoa; phylum Arthropoda; class Insecta; order Hemiptera; family Aphididae; genus Pemphigus; species Pemphigus obesinymphae. Next base: position 89,805 of record JAIPRL010000702.1, read on the forward strand.
AATTTCAATTTTAAGTATACTAAATTAACTTTTTACAAATAGTTTTCAATATAATTACGTTTCTATTTAAGTTAACATAATTGTATCGAAAGTTTTTTGTGAGTTTTTAATAAATATATTTAACGATAATTGGAATCGGTGACTTTCTATTTCTTTCTATCATACATGCAATTTAGATATTTTTTATTTTCAACGTAAGGATAGGTTCAGTGATGATATAAAGTTATTGAATACAGATTTAAATTTGCCGTGAATTCTACTTTAGTTCGACCTTCCCTTATTTTCAGTTTTATCCACATAAATCCCACTATAATTAGGTTAGTTCATTTTTACATTTAAAAATGTTCAAATTAATTTTTTGTGACAAATACTTGAAGTTTTTGTGAAGTGAAAAAGTCAGTCTAATTAAGACTTCGTGACTAATTAAAATTATATTATAGAGTCCTTTTTACATCCCTAGATTCAACCGGGATGTTGGAAATTAAACACATCTAAATATTACTATGTAATAATACGTGTTATTACACAGCCTAATCAAGAGAAACACATAATCGCCACTATCAATCATCTTAACTGAAAGAGTAAATGCAAGACAAAGACAAAAACTTAAACTTTATTACCTTAACTAGAAAGACTAAGACCTAAATTTTACTATTTATAACAATAATAAATTTAAAAGTTTCATGGAATATAAAAACCAATGCCAAGACTAAACTACCAGACTCTTTTGAAGCCTTGCTATTCAATAAAATACAATTAAAAACATTTTTTAATGTATAAAAATTAATTAATTATCATATATATATATATATATATATATTATAAACTATATAATTTTTGTTATGCTTATTTATTATCAGTATACGCTCTATTTATAATCCCACACACAATCTACAGTTTGCGTAGGTAACACAATCAACAGTGTCCTATTGTATTATTTCCAGAGAAAATTATCGAAAATACGACTAAACGAGTTTCCGATTATTTCCCAAATGGTCGTGAAAGTTTTATGTTATCAAAAGCAACCAACCATATATAAATATTATAGTTATGCTACTTTTGTTCCTTCAAATCAATACCGTCGACGTCATGTACAAGTGATTAGATCGATAGCCCTTTTTTTTTTTTTTAATTATTGTTATTTCTACTTTCCTAAATATGAATAAAGAAACGTGGTAGACATAAATCTTTCCTGACTTATAAATTGAGGAAAAAAACTATACTGCGAGAAATTCTTGAAGCCGTCGATAATTTTGCATGCGATACCAAGACTGAGTCAATATGACCAAGACCAATACCATGACTGCCAGTGTTCTTGATCTTGCTTTGCTCGTTGCACGCGGCCATAATGTCATCATATATTTAAATGAAACGCGTGATTGGAACGCTGACTTTTTTTCCCAACAAAAAAATTGTGCACAATACACTAATCGGATCGGTTGCTTTAAATATATTTTACAATATTGACTTAAGTCGAATGTAATCTGTGAAAATACCCAGTATTATATATACCGTACGGATTAAAATAAAGTTATTTATTATTAAACCGTCGTATTTTAATTATTCGAGGCTTTGCGTTGTTAAACACATGGGGACGCGGAATAATTATTTTAATGAGGTCGGAAAATAATCGGTTTTTTTCACCCTCGAAATAATTTAATCGCCTTATGTATATAAACCACGTAAATTTTGTTGTTGGACGCAAAAAAAAAAAATTTATAATTCAAATTACAAATTACAAGTACAAACTGATTGAAAATTGACGTAAACAAAAAAAAACAAAAAAAAAAAACTGAAAAGACTAACCACAAGCGTGACATATTGTTTCAGTAGTAGTGTGTTGTGTGTTTGACGTGTTTCGCAATTGATGACTATATTTTGTTTGTCGCATTTTATTGATATCGAACGGACGAAAAAATAAAATAATAATAATAATAAAATAACGATATTATTTCGTTGTGCGGATGTATATAATATGGGAAAAGTAAAAAAACAATACTTAAAAAAAAAAAAAGAAAAAAAAAGGTCTCTCCTCTGTTCTATATTATATATACTGACACTTGATTAATAAACCGCATAAAAGTGACGTTGGATTAAAAAATAATGAAAAAAAAAAAAAGATGTCATAAAAAATTACACAACGTTTTATTATTATAATTATTATTATTTTTTTTTTTAAAACGTATATTTGTTTTTACTATATATCCAACAAGACTAATTTGTTAATTTCGCGCGATGGGATTGAAACGTCACGAGACCGTCCCGGGCGCATCGTTCATCGGCCGCCATTCGGTTCGAAACGAATTAACGACGGCGTCCGTGACGAGGGTCGTGACGGCGTTTGCGGTTCTATATACACTGGCATTAATAAACTCGAATATTTCCGTCATCTCCGCCCCAACCCTACCCTTGTCGACAAAAAGATTCCGGTGGACTTTTTAACTCGTAAAAAGCATTTTTGACCTATTTTTTTTGGCCGCTACAACTCCACCGCACCGTGTGAGACGTAGTGATAATTATGACGTTATAAATGTGCTGCGAAAAATAATTAAAAACGCGACGAAGATGAGTGTCACGGATAATACGATACGAGTTTTAAAAACCAGCCCCAAGGGTAGTTCACTGGTAGTTAAAAAAAAAAAATGAAGAAAAATTTAAAAACTTTTTTCTCGGCAATCTTCGATATACGAATATCTACACTCAACGTGTTTCGTGCGCGATTTAAGTGCGTAAATATTATTTTTTCAAAATACATTTTTTCATTCGAATTCATCCACTATATCTCTTCTACGATGGATTGGGATGTGAGTTAGGTTAATTGCCCTCGATTTTTGTTTTTGTTTTGCAAAATTGTGTTAAAAAGACGCCACATACTCTTTATTTTACCGTAAACAAACAATTTTTTGGTACAATATTTGTCCTCGGGCGCTGTAATCGTAATTAAGAAACGAAATTTTGATATAATAGCGAAGAAAAAATTATTTGTGTTCTATCCTTTTAGAAAAATAAAAAATTTTAAAAAGTTATTATTTTTTTAAATAATTTTTCAGGGGATTCCTACAGATAGTATAAAATTACATATAGAATACTTTTTTTTCGTAAATCTGTTTTGTTAACAAGTGTCGTCATGAGACAACAACAAAAAGTGGTACTGACACATGTTTCAAAATTACTTTTAAATATACTTAAACCTTTTAAAATTACCTTATTTAAAATTAATTATTTATTTTTTTTTAAATTTCATAAAAATTTCCTATATAAAACCTCTTAATACTTGCATATGTGGAGTCCTTTAAATAAAAAACAAATCCTACTAAAATTATAAATATTAGTGTATGATATTTTTCAAATGATCTCTTCGTTTTAATATTTAGTTTATTCAAAAAAATGGAGAAACATTTTGTAGGAAAAAAAAATTAAACCATATTTAAACTATATATTTAGTGTAAAATAATTACCAAAAAAAATCATCTGTCAAGTAAAAAGCATTCAATTGTTTTATTTGGTGCCAATATTAATGATCTACCATCATCCCGAATGACATAAAACTCAAAATACGATGGTAAGTATAATATAATTATTAAACAAATATCGTGATTACACGACAATAAAAAGTGATACTAACACGGAAACATTTTTAGATTGCTGTTAAAATAAATGTTAAAATTTCATAAAAATTGGGTGTACAGAAACCCTTAAAAAAACGGGTGCTTAGTATTCTCTTAAGAGTACGCTACCCAACCGTTTGTTGTCTCTGATTTACATACGCGTACCATAACGAATTAACGTACCGCATTCTTACTGCACTTTATATATTTGTATAGTGAATATAAGTGTAAATTTATCGATTTTTAGAGGTGAACATAAAGTGTGCTCTAGTGTGGATTTTTTTTTTGCAATATTTTTATTTTTAAAAGAGTTACGAGTGTTTAAATAACTCGTTTTTTTTTTTTTTTTTTTTTTTTTTTTTTTTTTGTACACGTATAAAATTTTATAAACGACACACGTCGTAGCAAGTATCATTATAATATAGCGTAAAAAGAGTGAGAAAATGAAAAAAAAACCTATGCGTTTTTTAAAGAGTCGCTGCAATTAATCGGTCACTCGACCGACATGAAATAGCGCCCACTCGACTCCGAGTGATAATTCCCGGCGGCCAAGCGGTCATTTTTTCACGAGTTCACCCGCCGAGAACGCATCGTCGTCGTTACGTCACGGTCGTGGTCACCGGTCGCCCGGTCGGATGGCATAAGTAAATAGGCATGTCAGCTATAATTTCGTTCTCGCTATCACTATGGAATAAACGATAACAATATCATGGACGAAAGAGTCTTGGTATCTTATCATATCTATAATTTTGTATTTTCGTGTTGTGAGTTTTCTGTGTTGTTATAATATGTACAATAAAAATCGAAAACACCTACTAGGTATTATAATATTATTCTGATATGGCGGTGGATGTGTATCTAATTGAAACCAAACGACAGATTATCTGTGATCAAATATCAATATGGAATTCATAGTACGGTTATATCTTAAACTGTGATTTCTGAGGTAAATGCATGAGTCACACTTTTATCTAGTAATATTCTATTTTATGTTGATTTTTTTTCTTTACTTGGCCATCCTCTCTATTGCAAGCCTTTAGCCCCTTTTATTTCCGTTATATTCGGAGACTTAGCCAATCAATGTGGACTAATATCCTTATTAAATCTCCCGCACGAGTTATTCGGACAACTCGGTACCATACACAATGTGGTGGCATTTTAATTATATGGGTACTTACAATATATTTCGTTAAAAGTATTAAAAAAAAATAAATAAACATACTAAACAATAATAATAATATACGTACTGTTTGAGGAACAGAGGTGACACACGTGTTGAATGATAAACGAAATGATAATGCGAGTGTTTTATTAAAACAGATTTTTTAGTCCTTGACGCGATATTCCGATCATTTTAAATGAAATAATTTTTCCGCGCGTTTTGTCGTTTATTCCACCACGTCTGGGGAACATTTTCTGCTATCATGTAATCTCACCGACATGCCTATTTACTCGTGCCAAGGCTGTATCAACTACCGGGGCGATTCCCGACGTCTCCGAGAGTGCTGCCGTGTTAATGGACGGCGACGCCCCACGTCACCGCTTGTTCCGACCAGTCGACGGTGGAATTAAATTTCAGTCGAAAATCGCGACGTACACGCGTGTAATATATTAAAAAAACAACGGCCCGAGTACACTACAAACGAGTGCAACGTCGCCGACATAGTTATACGGAAAACGTCATATTTTCGTGTCTCTCGTGACGGTTTATAGTTAAGGGGTGGCCAAACTGTGGCTCGTGAGTTAATTTCGTGTGGCTCTTGAAACCAAGAGAAACAATAATACAGATTTTAAAAAGTAAATAATAAATATAATTAAATGAAAACTCTGCACAGTCCGACGACGCTTAACTTTTGTAATGACCAGTAAAATTGTTTACGCACCCCCGTCCATCACTTTTATATGGAGTTGGCTACTTAATGACCCTCCGGTGGTTGTTAAATTTGGCCTTTTAGATTTTTAAAGATGTGGTTTTGAGAATGCTAAACATATCATTACAAGAAAGAGAAAATCTTATTTCTGATTTAGCGCAAAGTGTATTTAACTTTAATAGCAAATTTAGACTCCTTCGAAAATACTTTATGACTAAACATTTAAATATATTAATTTATTTATAACTACACTTTTAAAATGTTTGAAGAAAATTATTGAATGCCTTCCAGAGGTTTAGCTAGAAATATAAGATTATTTGTGTAAAATGTCTGGTCTTGCTGAACAAATCAATGGCAGATTTAATGATTTGAGAACACTTAAACTTAAATTCACTTTCATGCCTGAAAAATAATTTTGCTGATGACCTGTTCTGTTTCATCACCTACTAAAAAAAACACAGTAGTTGTAAAATTGGAGCTACCAAAACTGTAAGAGAATGATTGGATAAAAGGATTGAAATTAAATGGCGTTTTGGCCATAGCATTTTGGAAGGTTTCAAAAGAAAAATACCTATTAACAAAAGAGTGTTCTCATAGACATACTAATATTTTGGACTACTTATGTATGTGAATCACAGTGCTCAACGCTTAAGTTCATTAAATAGAAATATCTTTCTGAAATGACTAATGAACATTTAGATGAACTCGTACGAACTTCATTTGCCGATTATTAGCCAGATTTCAAACAACTTAACAGAACACTTGAAAAAGTACTTCTCAAAAATAAAAACATTTTACTCTTTTTTAAATTTTTTTACACATATTATTACATGTGATATCTAATCCATGATAATAAAAATCAGGGCAATTATGTGCCATGTATTTTCGTATTTTACAATAATTGAGAACCTTTTTCTTTTCTATTGTCTCTGACATATTTTTTTTTATATTTTGCTAGTCTCTTATCGCTGGCCACCCCTGTGATATACGATCCGGTTCGCGTGATCCACGTGAAAATGGATGATCAACCGGACACGGCACGTATACGTCCGACTATTTTGTTTGCTCTGCAAAACAGTGCGAAATGAAAATAGAAAGAGAAAAAAACACGAAAAACGTTCGATTTATATTCGTAGTGGACCCGAAAATGCTATCGTTGATCGTTGATCGTTGATCGTTGTTCGTTATCAGTGTGCGTCACGCGGATTAACGGCGTGTAAATGGACCAATAACGGGTAGATTTTACAGTAAATGATGGATATATTGTAGTGAGAACGAACGCACGATCAGATGAAATATTGGATGAGAAGGAAAGGCTTGTCAAATTTCTGTGATCAGAGAGTCCGTTAAGGGAAAGTACCCGTTGAACGGGAGAGAGTAGTTGTGAGGAGGACATTGGACGAAATTGGCAAACCGAAAAACTGTCCTCTGCAACTCTGTTCTGCAACCCAATACTATTCTAATGAATTTATTCGATAAGTGCTTATTATCAAAATTGCTTAAATGTATCGAATTTTTTTATCGACTTTGTAAACAAGTCTATCGATAGCTCGCGCTTACAAAATGTATTACACCCAACTCCATAAGATACCGACGGTTCGCGACCATTTTTTGGGAGATTATAAATCTCGTCCAATCACAGCGCATATATTATAAGTATTATAATTTTACGCATATGGTATCCCCCGATGTTTGAAAATTAAAAAATTTTAGTAAAATACTATAATTTTAATTATATGGTATTCGATAATCAATATTCACTACCTATATATAACAAAACTTTTATTTTGATTATTATAATAATTATTTTATTACTAAGAGAGCGGTTTCTAACTGTATGTACCTACTTATGTTATTGATAATCAACTATATACTTTTACTTTTTATAAAAAACCGTTTTTTTCAATGCATTTTTTCGTTTACATAATATATAATATTATAAGTTAAATGTCTCAATTTTCCTGGGTCTTTCTTCTAAGACCTTCAACTCCCAACCCAAAAAATACAACGCCATAATTTAGAAAAAATTATTTACATAAGCTTTAAACACTATGATATAATAATATTCATAACTCATAGGTAATCGTTAATCACGGAAGTGAAATATATAAGTTCTAGTTTGTGAACTAATTTTATGATAATGATAAATTATAATATATTTTATAATGCGTTAACGCTTAACGGCCAATCCCCACCACCCGATAAAGATAACGGATATTTTCGATACCTTAACGATAATATAAATCTATTATAGAATCACTCTATTGATAACTGTATCGATAGTAATTATTTCGTTATCTTAACGAACTGAATGTTTTCGACAATAAGTCATTTTGAGTAACAAAATAGAACTACAGAACCCATAAAATAATTTTATGATAAAATGAAAGTTGGTCAGAAATAACTGAACTATATTCAACAATAAGACAAAAGATGGAGCTGTATAGAGCTTTAAGTAAGGAAGATAGAGGAAATTAACGTAATAGATACGAAAAATAAAAACAAGTACCTAGTTTAAGCGCTTTGCAGCACATAGACTCTGTACGCATTCCGGGATACAGAGAAAGAATAAGTGTTATACCTAGGTCAAGTAAGGAATCCTCGGTTGATTTGTAGATGATAGTAGATGATAATGAATAAAATAAATATGTTTTATAAATAAATGAAAACTTCAAAAAGTTATTACAGAACATTTTTAAATATTAACTTTAAGATCGAGTAACTCTACCTAGGCAACTAAAAGTTGGAGGTCACTCTAGAGTAAACACAAATAATCTTTAGACTTTATCTGCAAAAATCATTTCGTGTCGTCTGCTAAGCTGAGTAATTTGGTGACAGACGGATCAGAGTTAATGAATAAAGAAAAAGTAGAGGGGAAAATACTGTGCCTGGGGACACACAGAAAATTGTAATGGAATTTTATTGACGATAATATGTTTATTTTTATTTTTCCGGAAACAAAATAGCAATCGAGTAAGTAGGAATTTGGAGTAAAGAGTATTTACGTTGTAAATTACAATTCTTTCAGCAGATATATTTCAAAAGTAATTTTTTGATTTTCTCAATAATCTTTTTCAAGTTTAAGTTAAAGCTACTTTTGATATAACAAAATATGTGTATAAATGTATATTTTTTAAAAATTTCCATTGTCACATTATATTATTATATAATATATTATGTACATATTATGGAAACGTCGAAAAATGAAAAGGTAAAATTTTATTTTTTTAAATTAATAATTACTAACCTATATTTTACTAAGCTCTACTAAAAATATTTTTATAAAAAGCCATGATTTATTATTCTTTTTAAATTTAATATATATTTACTACCAGTATGCTACTCGATGATCGAAGCGATTTCAAAATTTACTTTAGGAATTTTCAAGTTTCTACAATTTAAGTTTTAAGTTAAGAATCCTTATGACCCCGTTGCTGTATTTTCCGTCCATTCGTTCACCCTTACAATTCGTTGTTATAGTTGTTACTATAAAATAATTTGTTTAACTTGCCATTGGATTATTTTCCCATAACCAACGATTTTTTTTCAATCCGATGATTGATTTATGACAAATTTATTTACAAAAAATATTTTCTCCGTATTTTTCTGTTGTTTATCATATCATTGAGCTCTTTATAAGAGGTGACTCTCATATCCTTTATTAATTGTCTAATGTACCTTGTTCTGAGTCTTCCTCTTTATCGTGGCCCCTCCTATAATTTTTTCAATATAAAGCTGTATAATTCATCACCATGTCTCATGGCCATATCCTCTACCATCTCCTTTTTTTTATTGTATCTAAAAATGTTTGTTTATCTTATATTGTCTTTAAGAATTCTTCATTTGTTCTTCTTTCAGATCGATTTATTCTTTTCAGATTTCCCCAACACCACATTTTTAGATCCTCCAATATATCATTTTATTTATTTTTTACTGCCCATATCTCACATCTATATATAACCACACTCCAAACATACGTTATTATTATCTTATTTTTGGTATTTATGTTCACAAACCATCGATTAACAATCGATCAATCAATTATTTGAAAATCATATTTTTTGAAGCCGGTCCCAATGACTTGTGTAATCGGCAAATAGTCAATCGTCGTGCTTAGCGAGTATAAATAAATTCAAATTATTACTAATATTATTATACGATATATATTATATAGGTAATATATATTCACGCACATAGAATACATTTATTTATTTACCAGTATAACGAATATTGATTATTATTTAGATTTTTAAATACATACATTTTATTTTTACCAACTTATTAGATATTTTTATCTAGTTTCAAAATAATGAAAACAGAGTATGAATTATGCCTATAAAAAAATGTATCTTAAATAAATGAAAAAATCTTTTAAATTATCTGCAAATACTTTACCATATTTACATCTTTACTATCTGCGAAAGTAATAGAAAAATGAATCAACTTTATTGTCTCCTCAACACACAAATAGATATTATATTATATACTCGTATTATATATATGGTATACATTATAAATCCTGATGCCGTGTCATTCCGACTAAATTAGAATTTTCAAGGGTTTTATTTATTTTTTTAATTTTCGTTTCAAATTCAAATCACCAGTTCTACCTTTCAATATTATAATATTTTATATTCGTGAAACGTGGGTCTTTGTACCATTACAACGACTTTTGTGTCAATTATGTTCGAATAATAATTTAGATGTCGAGAGAATATACCTACTATATACCTATATTACATAAATATATATAATGACAATGTGTCATTATATACGTTAGCATATCGTATAATGAGTTGGGAGTAAACTTCGGAAAACTTAAATCTACCAAAGAGAATATCAGCTCAATCGCTTTTTTTCTCTGCTGTAAACTACATCCTATAGATACTCATCGTATACTTAAATCGATAACAAAAGGAAATTTTTTTTATCGTATTCGTCTAAATTTAAGCTCCCAAAATAAAAAATATATTATATAATTATATAATAAATGTTTAGTACTGATAAAATAATTATATCTCCTTCTATATAATAAAAAGTACATATAATATACGCATTTTATTGATAAAGCACTCTGTACAATGCAGAAAATAAAATATTTAATAAATAAACTTAAATAATCATTCAGTACAGATGGTGGACGATGGACGTCCTGTAGGTCTTTGGACAGTATTGTCTACTATACTGTATTGTTATATGTTTCTTACCACAAGTTTAGAAACCTAAATTAAATTGGAAACTACTACAGTTTTATTTGTTATTGTACTATTTCCGTTAAAAAGGTAGTTTTACTTTACACATACGAAAACTATTGGGAAAATCAAAAAATTGCCTCTTTAAGAATTATCTAGAACCGATATTTGCTATCACAATATCTTTAAACTCCAAAACACCTCCTTAACTTCATCTCCCCCAAATTCAAAAAATAAATAAAATAAAATGAGTAGATAAAAACGTAAGAAAACCACATTATTTTAATATCAATACAGTCTTTGAATTTCTCAGAATCTATCAAAAATAAATATTTACAGAGAAAATTAATTGAGCATGATAAAATACTTATCTTGTACATAATATGTATATTGTTGTCTATGACAGTTCCTCATCTAGATACTGCCTACTATTGAAACACTCATAAGATACGTGACGAGTAAAAAATACTTCTGTGGAAGAAAAACGTCCGTATTTCCCAAAAATCCATGCATACATCCATACTATAATAATTTTGCTATCATCACATTTTAAACGGAATCGTCATAACGGGAATTATCATCATAGATATTATGGAAAAACTGAAAGAATCATTTATTATTTGTTTTGTAACACCCCAGGTTTTACGTATTAAACGTCGATTGATGGTATTTCATTGTAGAGCGTCCATTATTCATACTAATTATTGGCAGTGTGGCGATGGGATAATATTACATTTTCGAACACGTAAACTTTAATATTATTATCGGTCCTACGCACCGGATTTGACTCGAGCATTATAACGTAAGTACCTACGTGTCTACATTATTCGTCACAGCCGTTATATAGCCAGTCTGAAAACGGTCCGAGTGCCGAGATTATAAATTTTAACTACCTTCTCACGGCGTATATGGTGTGACCGTATAACAACACGACCGATCGTAGATAACGGTATACCATTAAATATTTGGTTGTAGTATCCATTATCCTGTCTCGTCCTGTATCTATTTATGGCCCGAGGATCACGTAATCGAAGTAGTTTACGTCAAAATACTGAAAAGTAGCTTATTACGGGGTTACGGGCACACTAATCCTGGACTACGTGTATTGAAGTTTTATACAGCGTTAACGTGATCTGAGATTCAACTATGTGCGTAAAGTTCAAGTTCATACAAGGTCTTTATTACAAAAAATTAGGATTGAAAAAAATTCCACCCCATAAATTCTTGCCTATATATATAATATATATAGTCTATTATCCGTGTAATATATAATTTATAATATAATGTTGTATTATCACTGTATCGTGTATATGTGATATTATATAATATAGTGATAACAAACTCACCGCTATCAACACAGCACAAAACATTAACATGTCTCTGTTAAGTAATATACATACGTTTACTTTTTTATATTATATACTGACTGTGTTCAGTTTTATTCAATAATGTATTAATAAATATATTACGATCCGAATGAAGCGAAAAACTGTAATTGTTTTTACTCGTATTTTTCGTGTTTAGTTTTCGTAGATGAAATAGTGGTAAATGCTAACATGTCCGGCTAACAAAATAATTGTTCGTTAGACAAATCGGCTGTATGGAACACACTCATTTTTTACTTATTTTTTGATGTTTTGATTTTCTTATTTCTTTTTCGTTAGAATCACGAGAATAGATCGATACTACGTGAAAGAAAAACAAGCGATCGCTGTTTTTTATTATGATACCTGAAAAGTAAAAAACGTATCTTCGAATTCAAGTTTAAATTAAAAGTTTATAAAACACATAGTGTTAAGACCAATACATTTCCTGCATTGCATTTTACTCAATACCCTACTACTCGCAATACCCAAATAACTAAGAGTTTTATTCAAAAGTGGTTTTTAAATAAATTATTTGAGTTACAAGCGCCTTTGTCGTTATTCAATATACACGAATACGTCATTTGAGTCAAAAGCGATGTAAATGGGTATTGTGATAATTTTTTGAAGTTTATATATATATATATATATATATATATATATATATAATATATAGATGTACTGCTGGTGACCTCTGAGAGAAAGGGGTTTGACGTTGGTCATTTTTATTTTTTATGGTCTAAGTTTTGCCTGGCACGTAATCGACTGACCAGATTTTCGGTTTACTCAAACATAGCAGAAACCTAAAGATTCGTTTGACAATAACCATGTATGGACTTTAAAAAAAAAAGACGCGTGACTGATGATTTTGTTTTTCACTGACAATCGCATAACTTTTATTGTAAAAATAATAATAATATTATTTTTATGTTTTTAAAGATACATTTTTTTTTTAAATACAAATATATATATATATATATAAAACAACTGAAAAAAATTCACTAATACGTGTTTGGGGTTTTAAGTTCCAACTGTGACACGAAACGATGTATAAAATGATTATGCAAATGTATTGTCACCATCCACAATATAATATATGTATATACCACATTAAATTCTCCGATGACGTCAATGTATGAAAAATTATAATATTGTGATGAAAATAGATTTAAATCGTTTTATATTGAATCGAGTGATCAGAATAATGTATTAATAGACTGAGAGAAAAATTCAGACATAGTATGTTATGGATGAAAATGTCGTCTTTTGACCAGTAAACTACTAACAATATACCGAAATTAAATAAAAATAGATAGAAGTTGAGCAAAATGTCTCATAAGTCGTATAGGTATACCTACGGAATAATGAAAATTTACTACGCAAAATAAACAGCACAATCGTATTTAGGTACCTACCTATATTTAACCCACAATAAAAAATACGATCTACTTTTTCGTTTTTGGATAGTTGTATGTTGATTAATAATTGAAGTTTATTATTGTCACAATAATACAACATAATTACGTTGTTATAAAACGAAAAAAATGTAAGGCACAACAGACGGACGGACACGACGAGCATATAACGTGTCCACACTTATGTTTAGAAATTTAAAACGTTCAATTTTTTGTCCACCTAATTATAAAATAAAAATGAATTTCAACTGATTTTATTCAATTTTATAATATATTTTAGTTATAAATTATTATCTCATTATGAAAGTTATTTGGTTGCATTTATGTGATAATATTATAATAAACAAATAAAGGTAAATATTCGTTTCTTAAACGATAAACTATATAATTGCATAGAAAATTATTTTAAACTACTCGTATTATATATTTATTTAGTAGAGACATCAAAATTAATAATATCCATCTCCTTAGTATCCAAATCAATGATTTAGTTCTTCGTAACTATTTAATAAATAATATTATATAACCAATAAAACTATATATCTCTCTAGTAACAGAATCAACAATCGTAACTACGCACATACTATTAATTACGGACTAGGTACCTAAAAGGATCAATTTTATACTTTACTTAATTATGAATATTAATGAAAATTGTTATTTTAAATTTACCGCACTTCTATATGTATATATTATGCATTTCATCAAATTGTATGAAAGTTTTTTTATTCTTGTTAAAACCATATTTAAAAAAATGTAATTTGAAAATATTGTTTAAATAAGTGTAGGTATTTAAATATGCTAATCAGGTGTTTTATTCATGATTTATACAATATTTAAAATAAAATTTGAATATAATATAGAAATTTGAAGTTGAAGGAGAATGGTAGAAGGCATAAATGGTTATACTAGGTTATTTAAACAAATCAGATAAATATTTAATGCGTGCGATACAAGTAAGTACCTATACAAACATAATAGCAGCCAAACTGTCCGGTTTGTCCATGAAATGTTTTACTAAAAAATACTTTCATTGTGGACATACTTATTTATGGCATTAAAAAAGTATTCTCTAAAAATATTATCTTTTCTAGTTCGGGTTAGGCGGCGTTGAATTAAAACTAAAACCCATTTCCCCACTTCTCCTCCCATAAAGGTCGAATTTCAAAAATGTTTTTCTTAGTGAGCGTCTATGTTATTAAATTAATATTGTCTTGAAATTTCAGATTTTTATGATCAATAGTCTGGGCTTTGTGTGGACGGTTTTTATATGACGTATAGATTGTATTACGGTCAAAATATCTCAGTGGTTAAGTACCCGAAATTCGTATTGATTTGTATGAATGATTAGATTTCGAAGTCGGTAACTCGTGTATGTGATAATCTGGAGTAGTAGGTTCATTTCCAGATTTTTTGTAATTCAATGAATTGTGATTGAATAAAAATTTTGAAGATGTTTCCGCGAAAGGTGGCTAGAATATGAAAACGTCCATATTATGGATTTGTCTCAAATCTGTATTTCTCTACCGTGGAAATATTGTCAAAATGTTTCGAAAATATTACTTATAGCGACAGCAAATATTACACACAAATTTTAGACGTTTTAATGTTTTTGAACAATATTGCAACGACATGTCTGAAATATATAATTGCAATCTACGACCTGGGTGTATAATATTATAAATGAATGTTTTATATATTGATACCTATATTCGGCAATGAAACGAAACTATGGTCAATAATTATAGTATAATCGAAAAAGGGCGATTTTATATTTCGTTCTAAATACGAAAGTATTTAGAACAAAATATAAAATGTTGAAATATAAAAGTTTAAAGAAACTCGATTTGCCATAGTACACGAAAACGTACGTAATATAATCAGCGTATCTGCCGTATATAACGACACTGCGAAAATACAAGCATTAAGGCGGGTTCACAACCTACCATGATTACGTGAACCGTGTGCTCCGGAAAAAAATAATACCCTGTCATTGGTTGAAGCATGCGGCTATCCAGCGATTGAATAGTGGTTAACCCGGGAACACCTTATCAATACCGCGTATACCGAAATGTAGAAAATATTCCTACTCGAACGATGTTTTCATTGAATGGTTACCTAGTAAAAGTACGGCATTCAAAATTTCACACATGAAATAATTTGTTAGATATATAAAAAAAAAAATGTTATATATCTTTTTTCTGTAATTTTCGTAAATATATTAAATATTAAATTTGTATACATAATTCAATTGATTAGAGAGTTTTTTTTAATTTAGACATAATATTATAATCATATATATTTTTGACCGATTTAGATTATTAATCTGTCAAATAAAATACATTATTTTACTTGCCTATTATTCATAAAGTATACAGCACAAGCTGTATAATAATCAATTTTCTTTTGTAAATGTTATACTCCCGAAATTTTGATGCTACT
This sequence comes from Pemphigus obesinymphae, assembly GCA_025469235.1. NCBI lineage: Eukaryota > Metazoa > Arthropoda > Insecta > Hemiptera > Aphididae > Pemphigus > Pemphigus obesinymphae. The sequence continues at coordinate 105,697 of JAIPRL010000702.1, forward strand.
GTTTAAATAATAAGTATGTATAGGTATAATCTATATTATAATATATACAATCAATGGTAATAGGTATTATTTCTCAATTCCCGCCTAAACTGAATATTAAGTTATAATATCGGTAACAGTCATATAATATGTTACCACTGGTTATCACAGAATTCTCCTATTCTGTGCTGTTATAAACCGCACGATCACGTAAATAATTTCCCGTGAAAATTTTCCAAATAATTACGTGTCACGTAATCACTATGTAGGTTGTAAGCGCCCGCCTTTACTCTAGTGACGATGCACAATCGTGCCGTACGAGAGCGGTCAGTTTTTGGAATCAACAACGCGCACGTTTCGCCTTTTTTCCTTGTCTGATTTTCAAACTACAGCGTCTTTTTGGCAATTCTCTGGACGAGAAAAAAAAAATGCATTAAATCTCAATTCGGTCTCGTAACGTTTATTCGGCCGGTTAGTCGGACTAATCCGTCCATATATATATATATATATATCGTATCTTATTTTACAAACGTCGGTTTGTGTACACGCAAACACCGAAAATAGAACGGTTCGGTACGGTGTTTCGCCGAGGAAAGTACACACGAATGTTGGAAAACCAGTGCTTTTCAATTATTAATCCACCGGCGCTCGTCTTCTGCATTATGTGGGATACCCCGAGTAGTGCTGGCCCCCGAGTCTCCGCGTCGCGGCTGCCGAACCCGAGATTAAAGGGATCACAAAGTAGACGGACGTGTATACACACAGACGAACGTATATATTTGCACGGTGTACACACGCAAATATACACGTAAATACGGACAATATTGCGCACACACAGACACGACACGCCTACGCGCGCCCACGTCTTGTAATCGTAATTTTGGAACGCGACGTTTGACTTTTCGAACCGGCGATTCGCAATCAGTGTGACCAGAGTACAATATCGCGTAATGATAATATTACACGGTCCGGGCGACGACGAGGTTGTTTTTCCGATTTCTAAACGTATAATTTAAAGTGTTCTTTTTTTTTCCCACCCCACCAAACGAAAATTTCCGTCATCGTCCTGCACGTTGTCCCGTCATCGTTCCAGGACCGGACGAGTCCTCATACAGTACACTATACCGGTATAATGTCCGTTAGTCCGCAAAATCAATCCGACCACGTGTGTAACACGTATACGTTTAACCCAAATAAACGCACACAGAATATAGTCCAGTTAAAAGGTGATAATATCTTGTATTCGACGTCCTATAGTTATAGACATTGTACCAACTCGTACGGGGTTTTTTAATTGGTTTTTGGGATACTCAATTCGTTCGTATAATTTTTTTTCGTTTGAATTATCCCATTGCAACACGATTGGCACGCATTTTTCGATAATGTTCTAGTCGTGTACACACTGTTTTTGATTTATATTTACACAGATTATTGAACCGCAACAATTGGTATTTTTGATTTATTCAGGATATACGTATAAACAATAAGATGGAATCTTTTCTCATTTTGATTATATGTATTAGATAACGTTTAAATTAATGTAAAATTTAATTTTATCATTATACTTAGATTTCGATTATAAAAATTGACAACAAAGTTGCAAGAATCGTTATTCGCGTGTTCAAAACATATAAGTTAATAAAGTTAAAATTTCAATTGCCTAGTTAAATTAATGACAGAAGTAATTATGTAAACAGTCGAGTTAAAATCTAAAACAATACATTAACTTTTTAAGTTTAATGGATATCCACTTTTATAATATATGGATACGTATTATTATGTATATAAAACTATTAAATATGACATTTTTGAGTTTTGAATATTAATAAATCTGTTTTTAGTATGGTGATGGGTCTAGTTGTCAATAATTGTCAAATGTATTAGAATTGTCTTACATGACCGATTGGTACTTTTTCGATAAAAACTATCAAATAATTTGATAGCCGAATAGTTCGATTACCTAATACTGAATAGTTAATTAGAAATTAGAATTATTAAATGTTTTATCGATAGTTGATGGCTAAAGTAGTCGACAGATAAAAAGTTTCAACCTATAATAGTTGTAGTTTGATAGTGACTATTATAGTTGGTGTTTATCACTAGTTTTTACCTACCTACTTATTTTATTTAAACAACAACATTTAATATAATCACTAATTTTTAGTTGTTTACAAGGAAATAAAAAATTATAATTGTAAAAAGTTTCGTAGGTAGAACCTAATTTAGTTGGGTATTTGTGACTATTTATAATATTATTGTATTATATAACCGAAGTTACAATATTATACACTTTTATTTTACGTTAGACGGTTAGTTTTTGGTAATTTTAATTATGGTCGATTTTAATTTCAAAAACGATATCCTAATAAAATATCGGACCCGTCGTGCCTCGGCCAAAACTGGAAAACTAAAATTAATCATTTAATTAAAACGTCCACGATACGCTTTTTTCTAGTACACCGTGTAGTAAACCACCCGCCGCTTTCGTTGATATACTCACTAATCTCTTAAGAAGCTTCCGTGTGAGTTGGCGTGTAGGTTTAGTGTTACAACGTAAAAGGGCCCCAAAAACAGAGTGGATTTGTAATAAATCCCCCAAAAGTCAGTATCTTTAAAACTAGAACGGAGCTAAGGTATATTTTTTTTGCCTCTTCTGGATTTTGTAGTCCATTGACTATATTTAATTTCGATTATTTTTCCTATGTGAATACACCAAAATTTTACATAATATTACTTCGATTTCAGAGATCTATTTTTATCTTTTGATGTAAAATCTATCAATAAATCGGACTTGTTTCAAAAACATCGAAAAAAAAACAAGCAATATTTCGATGAAAGTAAAGAGTCATATTTTCAAAACGTACAATATACTGCAGTACTTTGAAGTATGGTTGTGTATTATAATACTATTGTGTTTACCAATTTTATTAGAAGCACTTAATTATGTTGTTCTCAATTATGCCCCGTTACTGTTTATGATATACAAAGTGAATTTAATTAAGTTAATTGATTATTATATATTATAGTTTAATGTTAAAATCGTAGCTTAGTCGTAATAATATAAATATCATTTCAACTCGTCTCTAAATCTGAATTCACCTTACAATACGAATACTCGTATATTAATAGCTCCATTAATTCTAAATACATGTATCGATTAATGTTTATATACTATATGAGAAACTAAATAAATTATTTAATATATTAAGTAAGTACTATTCTTAATTCACTAAAAGTTTTAATTTCATCATCTCGTATGACATATCAGACACTTCGTGGTACAGCTACATAGTTTCAATGAAAAACAGACATCTGGATTTCCCATATTGAACAATTTATTAACGTCATAGCTTTGTGAAACGAAAAAAAAAATAATATTATCTGGTGCACTGCGTAGTTAATTTTATTTAGGTTAATATTTTTTAAATATTTCTTCAAAAAATTGTTTTTTAACAAAACATAAAATATGTAAAAATTTACATACATAAATACAAATTATTGGAAAGTTACTCTTTTGATTCTATGGTAATGATAGAGTACATTAAAATGTATTTTTTTTTTATCCATCTACAATATATTATCAATTTAATACGTAAAGAGAAATTCGAAAGCAATGTTTTCAACACAATCATATAAATATATAAATCAACTATAATAAAAAATTATAGTTACAACATATAATTTACTTTTTAATTGTTAATTTTAATATTTTATTTAAATTGCGTGTATATATTGCGTTCGTAAAACGGATGGTGAAACGTCTACTAAAGTTTAAATTGTATAAATCTAATGTAATCAAAAAATGTAATATAATTTTCAAAAAGTTTCATCCATATATCTCTGATAATTATTACTCCTATAGCCGCATTTTTGTTTTTATACAAATGTAAACTCATTTTACTGAATTTTTGTAAAAAACTAGAACTTTTTATTATTTTATATGTTTCATATTTTTTCTTAAATGAAAACCTATATTTTTTACTCAATATCTAGGTATGATGCAGAATATATTTATGAACATTTTTATGTATCTATTTCGAATATTGAACCAACAATTTATTATTTAAAATCGTTTAAAATTTAGATACAAAATGATGACGAGGAATACTTTTTACAATACACCGCACAACAAAAAAAATCTAAATTGAATTTAATATATAGTGATATAAGTATTTTAAGTCAACAAAATAATTTAATTAAAAGAGATAATTCTGTATAGAAAATATTAGGTGAACACGATAAAATATTCACCATTAATAATTTTAAATAATGCTTAACTATTTATATAAAACCATAATAATATCTAATCGTCTATATTTTATTTAAAAAAGATATTTTAAAAATTATCTAAAGAAAAAACAAAAATACTTGATAACGAATTTAAAAATGTTTTCAAAATTAAAATTGAACAAGCTAAAAAATGTAAATTTAAAGAAATTCCAAGTGCTTTTCCACATTTAAAAATCCACAATCCAAAATCTATGATATTAATTTTGAAACTTTTTATTTTTTAAAACTATTACTTCAGAACTCGATGATTTTCGAAATAATATAGACAAAAAATTTACTTTTCCACTAATTTTGTTCCGAGCAAGTAAAATGAACCGTTATTTTGCGTATATCAATAAAAACCTCATATAAACGATTTAAAATTCGTCCCGGAGAGTTGGTCATACTGTTCGTTACAGTGTTATCGTCGTGTAGTAGCACGTGACGGAAACATGCCGGTATGAATCGTAAATTCACGGATAGTGAAAGCAAACGGATATATCGATCGTATATTCGGACCTAGGGAGCTTTTTTTATTATTTAGGACTATTTATTTATTTATTATTATTTATGTATACGTCAAATATAATATTTATTTGAGAAACAAACATCAAAATTAAGTGATGTGTTTTTCCATGTAAAAATTATTCGTTATATGGTGATGATTCTATAATATGTGATAGTAATAGAAAATAATGTAACGAGTTACACAGACTTGGTCGATAGCGATTATTCGAAATTATTCAGTTTTCAGTGAACACACTGAGAAGAAACCGGAACTTGTATATTGTCAGCAGGTATTCGACGAATAAATCGTATTTGAAACAAACAGTACCGACCGACATTATCGGACGAATAAGCGTTATCTCAACGTTGAACACCGAACGGTTGTTCATTTTTCCACATTATCTCTGGAATAACTGTGGATTGAAGAACCGGGTCCTCAATGAGAATGAGTTAAGCAAAAACCTGCACAAACACGTACCTTGAAGCCAGCTGCTGCGTTCCCGTTGACGATGGCCGCTGCGGCCGACGGGCTGACCACGTTCGGGTTGCCACCGTTGGAGAGCGTGGCCACGGCTGCAGCTGCGGCAGCGGCTGCGGCGGCCGCCGCGGCCGCGGACCCGCCACCGGCACCGGCCCCGGCCCCGGCCGACGTTGGCGCCGGGCACGCCACGTGATTGCCGTAGTTGGCCGGCATGGAGAACGGTACGAATAGCATCTGTTGGTGCGACAGCTGGTGGTGCTGGTGGTGCTGGTGGTGCTGGTGGTGCTGGTGGTGCTGGTGGTGCTGGTGGTGGTTGGCGGCTAGAGCGGCGGCCACGCGACAGTGACAGAGGCCGTCCGGCTGCAGTTGCAGTTGGTGTTGCTGGTGGTGCACGAGGTGATGGTGGTGTTGGCGGACCGCGGGCGGCGGCAGGGCAAGCTGTTGTGGTGAGGCGATGGGGTACGGTAACGTTCTGACGGCCAGTCTGCAGTTACCGCGCAACCGTACCGGTCCGACCGGTCTCCTCGGGTGCTGCTGCGGTTGTTCCGGCGAAAACGCGTAACAGGCGGCGCACCGTTGCTGCGGTGTCTGTGCGGCGGCGAGCTGTATGGCAAAGTCGTCGGCGGCGGCGGTCACTTCGGCGTGCGTGCCGTCGCACAAATCGCAACCGGCGGTGATCTGAACGTGCTGTATACCGCGGTCGCGGTAACCGACCACCGACCTCCGGCGAGGATTCGGCGGCGCTGCTGTTGGTGAGTTGTTCGCAGCGGTTATACCGACAGCGGTACCTGTTATGGCGGCGGCGGCGGCGGCGACACTGACGTCACCGGCGAACAACGGTTCTTCCGCGGACCCTTGGAACGTTGTGATGATGCCGTCCGTGGCTGTTCGACTAAGACATGTCCTCCTCCGGGGCGCGCTGAGTCAAACGGGGGGAGAAAGAAAGTTGGGAAAAATCACGAAAAAATTCGATACCACCGAGAAAACGCACCGAAAACCGGAGAGACGGAGTGCGTGGGACGCGTCGACGACGGGAACGCTCGAAAATCCGCGAGTGCGACGGAGACGGGAAACGATAATTGGAAAATCGGAAAAACGAAAAAAAAGAAAACACGTTACAAATTATTAAAGTGGAAAAATCGTATAAAAAAAAAAAAAAAAAAAAAAAACGAAAAAAATTATCGTCCGTACGAGACGCGCGTGGGATACGGTCGGGGGGTTACGATATTGTGATAACGACACTGACGGGGCACTGCGTACGCGGTACCGGCGGAGGAGATTGCACAGCGTGTATTCGCTTCGGTATAATGAGCAGGACTGCTAACCACCGCTCGCCGTCGGGACGCGCAAAAGGGGGTGTCGGCCAGTATCAGACCCGTCAGAGAGCGCCTACACTGGAGGGACCTTTATTCCGCTTCCTCCCCCCCCCACCGTTCGTCCGTGTGTGCCCGTACGCACGTGCTCGTACGCGCGCGTATGTGCGTGCGGACGCGCCCGGTGTTTCCGTACAAACATGTTTTCCGTCGTCAAAACGAAAACATAACATTGTGAATAATAATAATAATAATAATAGGTAACATGTTTTCCCGTATTTTCCGGACGGTCTGCGAGTCTTAATCATAAAATACTAATGATAATAATAATAATAATACTGATAATAATAATATGGTCTTGTTAGTTGTGCGTTTGAATAATCGTAGGCAGAGTAAAGTAGAGTTTAATTGAGATTATTCCGAAAATCCGATCAATGGTTAATATTTATAATAAACGATAAGGAACCAACAAGTCACGAATACTACTGTATGGATTCTAAATAGTCTCTCTAAATTACGTACCTATGCTTAAACAAAGTTCTTTATAATCGTACTATTATTATACGTACTTTATATTCAATATAAACGAAAATTACTTAATATCTATAAACGATAGGAAATATTATCATTAGAGTAACGAATGACCTACCTATCTATTTATTTCGGGTAACAAGGGTTAACTCGGAGTGAATAACATGACGTTTTCGAACGGTGATTATAGAGTTAACTCTGATTTCTCGAACGACCCGCAGTTAACTATGGTTGACTATAGTTAACTCGACTTGAGTTTTCGAGCGTACCTTAAAATGTCGGCAAAAGATAAATTTTCAGTTCAAAACCGGATCCGATATCAGTCGGTCAGTACATATACTTTAACCTTATATTTAAACGCGCCGACGGGCAATTTCACGCGAAAAATCTGTATATAATATGCCGTCGGAACGTGTATAATCTATCCTTTCTGTCCAATCTTCTCTTATCCCTAATAAATTGCACACTCCCTTCCCTGCACCACCCGTTATTATATTCGTTTTCATACTCCTTGTTATTTTTCTAATTTCCTTCACGACTCACCTATCGTCCGTCTCACGCGAACAGCAAATAGCCATCCCTCTTTTTCTTTGTAAAAATAATAATAAAATAACAAAAATATTTAATTATCTTCTTTAGTACTTACATTACTTGCATAACTTAGTTACGGTTTATTTTTGTACATATTTTTTTATCTTGTTATTTTTGGTCTAGCCCCATTTTTATGAACAAAAATATTATTATAGTGCTACATATTATAACATATATTTATATATATATTAATATTATATAAATATTTAATAATATAAGCTCGAGGACATCACCTATCAGGTGTCACTTCTTCTAAGTGAAAACATCATATAATGTGACATCTTGTTCAAATTTTTTTGAGTGCAATACGCCATGAGTGAAATTACATTTGGATGCGATTCGAATTTTTTCGGAAAATAATACTGTTAATTAATTATTTTTAAAATATTTCACTCGTCATGGAAACTGACCTTCACTTTTTAGTAGGTAGGCCTTCACGCCTAAAGTGTGTCTGTTCAAATCCAACTTATTATTCTCCGATTTTTATAAAAACTCGAACATCGCTTCGCTCGGTTCTCGCCCCATCACAACTGCAAATAATATTTATATTTAGTTACAATTTTTTTAATGCAAAGTCCATACATAAACAGTTAAATAAAATATAGGTTCCTATAATAAAATTTAGAATAGATATCTACTCTGCATGTGCGAAGTGTTTGACCTATTGCTCTCTTATAGTTCTTGGGATTTTGTATAACTATTGTAGCCATATGGAAATGTTCGAAATATCATTATACATGTGATATAAGTTTACTCGAGTGCAAGTATAGTCAAAGTTTATAAAATAGCTAACTAGATACAGTTAAGTTTATAAGAACAGTTATTTTTTAAATAGTCGCTGGTTGAAAATCAATAAACTAACGACTTTACTGGTTAATGTTAAAACCGTATTTTAGATGACTTAAATCAGTAAATTCAAAAGTTAAAGTTAATTTTTTCATCTTTATTCGTATATTCTTAATTTTGAACCCAACATAAAAATTACAAAATTACATAATAGTATTATTCAATAGATAAAATCTATTCTTCAATATATTTTTATATTTTATTTAAATAAGTACAAATTTTGTATGAAATCCAGATTTAAAATGATTTCTATATTATTATTTTATGTTATTAGAAGTGAACTACCACTGTTATTGCCATTTATGTTTATCACAACTACATAACTATTATGTATTATAAATACTCGATGTCCAACATAAAATTATTTTGATGTTTAAATTATATAATTTCAGCATATGAATAACTTGTAAATATTATTAATAGTAGCTATAATACTCATTTATAAATACATAATTTAGTACACTGCTATATTCTATAATAACTATATAAACGATAATTTATGTGTCCGTATAAGTAATGTTTATTTATTATAGACACCTCTACAAAATATAATATCAAAATTCATATAAATAATATATATGAAAATATTATTATTAAATATAAAAAAAATATATTAATTTAATTGAACTTTAAATGAAAAAAATAACCAGATAATAAATTGTTCGGACTAATACTAATTTAATGTATTAACTTAACTTTAACTTTTTAACTAGCTGATGCCTAATCCTTTCACGAGTGTATCGTATATTTTATCTTTATACACCCGTTATCACCTGGGAGAAAAAAAAACGGCTAATAGGTACCGCAGATAAGATGTAGGTTTATCGCACATATTTTGCACAATAGACGTCCAACACTGACTACTACAGTCATTAATTAATGTTAAGGATTTAAATTATGTTTTTAGTGTTTTGTATTGTTTAATGGTAGGCAATCAATAGTTACAATTTTAGACGTATATATAATTGCCCCCGCTTTTAAATTTTGGTGTTCCGATAGTGCACATTTTTAGTATTAACCTGTTTGAATTTGTTTGACACTCATAACCAATTAAATCCCAAAAGTAGAGGGCTAAAGAGGCTACCTAGAGGAACGCCAGAAAGTATAATACAAAGATTGAGAGTACGCAATTGATGTACACAAATTGTCTTCTGGAGATAAGGTAAGATGCCAGCCTTATCTAAGGCTTCATGTTATCTATAATCTTGGTCATCCATGTCAAATGCTTTTATAAAGTTCATAAATATTGCATCCACTTGAAAACAGACTTCTATGTTATCAAGAATGTATGTTGATAAGATTAAACTACTTGTAACGATTGACTTTCCAAATCGAAAACCAGTATGACTATCACTTATAATATAATTAATTTATCTTTTGACAGATGAGTAGATAAGGGATTCAAAAAGTTTAGCTACATGATGGAATATTATAATTATGTGCTCGTAAAACCGATAGTTTGTTAGAATCGAACATACGAACCAATGATTTTGACAATAACGCTCAAGATGCAAATAATATCTCCTCCATTTTTAATAATTTTAATTCTAATAAAAGATACGTATACATTATAAAATTCATTATTAAATTGTAGAGAAGGTATATATTTCAATCGTTAGAATATTTTACATATGAATTTGAATATTATAATACAGTATATTATATATACTAAATTATATATATTAATATAGTACATTGTGAAATTATGCAATCAATTTTTCATATTTTAAATCAATAAAAAAAAAACTCTCAATTTATCATATTTCAAAATAGGTAGAGAGTCAATATCATGTTCGGTTTAAAATAATTTCCTTTCAAAGACGAGGTACTTTCACAATATTTTTTAGAAAGCTGCCATTGCTATATTTTTTTACATTCAAAATAGTGTATTGTTTCGATTCTGAACAACATTTCCGATATACTTTTATGACATTGTTGGCTTAACGCAGTAAGTGCATCCATTAGTTTATTTAAAAATATTTCATAAAAAAAATAGTTTAATAACACACTATATCTTATTGAGCATTTGGAGCAATTATTTTATTGTATCTATCTAACGTTTCCTTAGTCCAATCAGTAGTTTATTCAAATTCCATTCCTTTTTGAAAACATTTACTTGAAAAACTCCAATAACACATGTTCTGTTTTAATATTTGTCTTCTAAAGTCATTTATCATAATTTTCGAAATTCTTAAAGGGCATAATTTCATATAAAATGCTACATTTCAAATTTGTACATACATAGTGTTAAAATAATTTAACAAGTATTAAATTTATTTTTTTACCAAAATAATTGTTGTTATTTATTACAATAAATAACATATTTCTTTATTTATTTGTAAATCATTATAATGATTTTTATAATATCAAAGAAAAAAAACAGTTTAAGAAATGGCAGAAAAACCGAGAGAGGGAGGATTGGGTAGAGTATAAAAGTTTATCTAAAGCAGCAAAAAGTGAAGTGAGTAAAGCTAAATTAGAGAAATATGATGAGTTGTATGAGAGGTTAGGAACTAAAAAAGGAAAAAAAGAAGTAAGGAAAGGAAAGAGAAAAACAATCTAGGGACATTAGAAATGTTTGGTGTATAAAAGATAAGGATAGGAGGGTGTAAACAGAGGAAAAGCAAGTGATAAAGAGATGGAAAGACTATTTTAATGGATTATTAAATGAGGAATTTCCGAGAGAGGCAATTGATCGGGTAGAGTGCAATTTGGGTATGGTAGATTTAATAAGGAAAGAGTAAGTGTGGGGTGTTGTGAGAAAAATGAAAAAGAAAGCAGTTGGACCGGATGGAGTACAGTACCGGTAGAGGTATGGAAAGTATTAGGAAGTTTAGGTATACAATGGCTGACAAAGTTCTTTAATAAGATACTAGTAGAAAGAAAAATTCCAGAAGTATGGAGGAAGAGTTGTGTAGTACCAATATTCAAGGGTAAAAAAATGTACAGGATTGTGGAAATCATAGAGGGATAAAACTTATGAGCCACAGTATGAAGATTTGGAAAAAGACAATAGATAAAAGGGTAAAAGGTGAGACAACTGTTACTAGAAATCAGTTTGGGTTTATGCCTGGGAGGTAACAATGGAGCTAATATTTTGTGTGAGACAGATTGTAGAGAAGTACAGGGAAAGGAAAAAGAAATTGTGTATGGTATTTATTGATCTAGAGAAGGTTTATGACAGGGTTCCTAGGGAGATCTTAAAGTGGGCATTAATGAAGAAAGGATTACCAAAGGTGTATGTGAACATAATTGAAAATATGTATGAAAGGGCGAGTACAAGAGTGAGAAGTTTGTGTGGAGAAAATGAGGATTTTAGGGTCAGAGTGGGGGTACATCAGGGTTCAGCTTTAAGTCCTTATTTATTTTTCCTGGTAATTGATGAGATAACAAAGGATATACAGGGGAGGTACCATGGTGCATGTTGTTTGCAGATAATAAAGTACTGATAATAGAAAGTCCTGAGGAAGTGAATGGTAGACTTGAAGAGTGGAGGGAATCTCTGGAAAGTAAAGGACTAAGAATTAGTAGGAGTAAAACAGAATATATGAAGTATGATTTTGGTGAAAGGAAACACAGAGGGAATAGGGAAAGGCTAGAAATAAAGTTAAGTGGGGATATGGTGGGAGAAGTGCAGAGGTTCAAGTATTTAGGGTCCGTTGTACAGAAAGATGGGGGTTTCGTAGTGGATTTGAAACACAGGATTAAGTGTGGATGGACGAAGTGGAGAGAAGCGTCAGGTATTCTGTGTGATAAAAGAATCCCTATTAGGTTAAAAGGTAAATTTTATAAGGCAGTGGTGAGACCTGCAATGATGTA